>SJYC01010068.1:0-11656 GCA_006408675.1 Madoqua kirkii | reverse complement strand
GGACATGGAACAACAGACTGGTTCCGAATAGGAAAAGGAGTACGTCAAGGCTGTATATTGTCACCCTGCTTACTTAACTTATATGCAGAGTACATCATGAGAAACGCTGGGCTGGAAGAAGCATAAGCTGGAATCAAGATTGCCTGGAGAAATATCAGTCACCTCAGATATGCAGATGACACCACCCTGATGGCAGAAAGTGAAGAACTAAAAAGTCTCTAGGTGAAAGTGAAAGAGGAGAGTGAAAAAGCTGGCTTAAAGCTCAACGTTCAGAAAACCAAGATTATGACATCTTGTCCCATCACTTCATGGGAAATAGATGGGGAAACAGTGGAAATAGTGTCTGACTTTATTTTAGGGGCTCCAAAATCACTGCAGATGGTGATTACAGCCATGAAATTAAAAGACACTTACTCCTTGGAAGGAAAGTTTTGACCAACCTAGATAGCATATTCAAAAGCAGAGATCTTACTTTGCCAACAAAAGTCCATCTAGTCAAGGCTATGGTTTTTCCATTGGTTATGTATGGATGTGAGACTTGGACTGTGAAGAAAGCTGAGTGCCAAAGAATTGATGCTTTTGAACTGTGGTGTTGGAGAAGACTCTTGAGAGTCCCTTGGACTGCAAGGATCCAATGAGTCCATTCTAAAGGAGATCAGTCCTGGGTGTTCTTTGGAAGGACTGATGCTAAAGCTGAAACTCCAGTACTTTGGCCACCTCATGCGAAGAGTTGACTCATTGGTGGGAATGCAAACTGATACAACCACTCTGGAGAACAATATGGAGAGTCCTTTAAAAACTAGAAATAAAACTACCATACGATCCAGCAATTCTTCTACTGGGCATATACCCTGAGGAAATCATAATTGAAAAAGACGCTTGTACCCCAGTTCAATGAAGCACTATTTACAATAGCTAGGACATGGGAGCAACCTAGATATATTCATCAGCAGATGAATAGATAAGGAAGCTGTGGTACTATACACGATGGAATATCACTCAGCCTTAAAAAGGAATGCATTTAAGTCAGTTCTAATGAGGTGAATGAACCTACAGCCTATTATACAGAGAGAAGTCAGAAAGAGAAAGACAAATATCATGTATTAACGCATATATCTGGAATCTAGAAAGATCATACTGACGATCCTACATGCAGAGCAACAAAGGAGACAGAGACATAAAGAACAGACTTTTGGACTCGGTGGGAGAAGAAGAAGGTGGGATGATTTGGGAGAATAGTATCGAAACATACACATTATCATATGTAAAACAGATAGTCAGTGGGAGTTTGATGTATGCTGCAGGGAACCTGGGGAGGGAGATAGGAGGGTGGTTCAGGAGGGGTCGCATGTATGCCTATGGCCGTTTCATGTTGATGTATGGCAGAGGCCATCACAGTATTGTAAAGTAATTATCCTCCAACTAAAATAAATAATTTTTTTTTTTAAAAAGAGTGACACAAAGTAGACATGAGTAGGTAGATGATAGAAAGTTGACAGAGAACGAGATGGAGAAACAGAGAGATAGATCTTAAAATAATAACTCTGATCTAAATCTCAAGAAGACATATTTCAGCCACAGGCTACCAGCTTAGCTTCTATATGGTTATAGAACTGAATGCAATCAAAAGAACAGATCAACTTGCTGCCATTCTGCTAACCGCTAAACAATAAACATGCTTCCATCGGGTGAGTTAAATGCAGCAACACAACGAAATTAAGCCACATTCATTTCCTACCTGGTTTGTATATTACTTTCCAGATAGAGCCATCTTCCCAGAAAAAAGATGGAGAAACAGAGAGATAGATCTTAAAATAATAACTCTGATCTAAATCTCAAGAAGACATATTTCAGCCACAGGCTACCAGCTTAGCTTCTATATGGTTATAGAACTGAATGCAATCAAAAGAACAGATCAACTTGCTGCCATTCTGCTAACCGCTAAACAATAAACATGCTTCCATCGGGTGAGTTAAATGCAGCAACACAACGAAATTAAGCCACATTCATTTCCTACCTGGTTTGTATATTACTTTCCAGATAGAGCCATCTTCCCAGAAAAAAATCTCACGCTGATGACCTTGGGATGTGTATTTATGGCCTCTAAAGTTGTTCAGTTATCAGAGCAGAAGTTTATTTCCTACTTTTAAGATTTTGGAATTATTTATGAATCTATTTAAACTGTTGACATGTACAAAAAAAATTCCACTTATTGATTATTTTTCACTGCGTGGGCCTTCATCGCTGTGTGGGGCTTTCTCTAATTGTGGCGAGTGGGGACTGCTCTCTGGTTGTAGCGGGCAGTGGCTTCTCTTGCTGCAGAGCACAGGCTGTAAGCAGGCAGGCTTCATTAGCAGCCGCGCATAGACTCAGGAGCTGCAGCTACTCTCGGGCTCTTGGGCTCTGAGCGTGGTGCATCAGTATTTGTGATACACGCAGCATGTGGAAATCTTCCTGGACCAGGGATCAAACTCCTGTCCCCTGCATTGGCAGGGGAATTCTGATCCACAGTACCACCAGGGAAGTTCCGGTGCCTTTTCTTGTCCACAGGTTTTTAAAACGTATTAGATGATATTTGTCTATTGACAAATGTTTGTGTGTTCATTGCAATATCAGTCTACTCTCCATGGTTGATTGCCCACAATGGTCTCTCTTAATTTATTGTTATCGCCACAACTATAACTATTTTCAGAGTGTGTATCTCCAAAACGTCACATTCAACTCCATTTTATTGTTAGCAGCACCTAAAACAGTTGACTCCTTCTCCCTTCTTTTGACTCTGATGTCATACTGACCCTTAGCTTTCTTCTCAGGCTCCTCTGTTCAACTTTAAAATGTCAGGGTGTTCTAGGACTTGGTCACATTTCTTGTCTTCTCATGTCTACCCTCTACCCTTAACTGGTAGCAGACATTTCCATGATTTTGAACACCATCTGATAGCATACATTTCCATGGTTTGGAACCAATGAATTCCAGATCTAAAATTCCAGCACGTATTTCTCCTCTGAATTCCAGTCTGATATATACAACTGCTTATTCCACCACTGGGATATAATAAGCGTCTCAAATTTTACATATCCACAACCAGACTCTTTTTCTCCTCATAAATGTGCTGCTCCTCCATTTTTGTCTGTTTGTTTGTTTCAGTACTGAGAAATCTGTATACAGGTCAAGAAGCAAAAGTTAGAATTGGACATGGAACAACAGACTGATTCCAAATCAGGAAATGAGTACTTCAAGGCTGTATACTGTCACCCCATTTGTTTAACTTATATGCAGAGTACATCACATGAAATGCCTGGCCAGATGAAGCACAAGCTGGAATCAAGATTGCTGGGAGAAATATCAATAACCTCAGATATGCAGATGACACCGCCCTTATGGCAGAAAGAAAAGAAGAACTAAAGAACCTCTTGATGAAGGTGAAAGAGGAGAGTAAAAAATGGCTTAAAACTCAACATTCAGAAAACTAAGATCATGGCATCCTGTCCCATCATTGCATGGAAAATAGATGGAGAAACAATGGAAACAGTAACAGACTTTATTCTAGGGGGCTCCAAAATCATTGCAGATGCTGACTGCAGCCATGAAATTAAAAGACACTTGCTCCTTGGAAGAAAAGCTATGACCAACCTAGACAGCATATTAAAAAGCAGAGACATTACTTTGCCAACAAAGGTCCATCTAGTTAAAGCTATGGTTTTTCCACTAGTCATGTATGGATGTGAGAGTTGGACTATAAAGAAAGCTGAGCACCAAAGCATGGATGCTTTGTACTGTGGTGTTGGATAAGACTCTTGAGAGTCCCTTGGACTGCAAGGAGATCCAACCAGTCTATCCTAAAGGAAATCAGTCCTGAATAATCATTGGAAGGACTGATGCTGAAGCTGAAACTCCAGTACTTTGGCCACCTGGTGCAAAGAAATGACTCACTGGGAAAGATTGAAGGCAGGACAAGAAGGGGATGACAAAGGATGAGTTGGTTAGGTGGCAATCACCGACTCGATGGACATGAATTTGAGTAAGCTCCAGGAGTTGGTGATGGACAGGGATGCCTGGCATTCTACAGTCCTTGGGGTCACAAAGCATCAGACACAACTGAGCGACTGAACTGAATGTCACCATCATCTACCAAAATGCCTATACTAAAAACACTGAATATATCAGAGTCATCTTTAATTCTTCTCTTTTTCTCACCAGTTCCCTCAAATCCCTATCCCAAACCACTGTTTCATCATCTTATTTCTTCTACCTTTTCCTAAAAACAGTTCACTAAAGCATATGTCAAGCATTGGTGACCTTGAATATGTACAATAGAAATTTCCAAGCTAATGCTTATGGGTAGTCCAACTTTAGGCACCTATATAGCAAATCTGACCCACAAATAGGCACAAAGGACTGCTCATCAGTTTAACTAGTCTTTCCCTTCACTAAGATATGGTTGGCATCCTAGTTATGCATTTCATCTACATAGGTCAACTCATTACCAAATAATAGAAAGTTTTCTTAGACACATCAGTAATTATTGTGCTGAATTTTTTTCTCTTTTCTTTTTCTTTTCTTCAATTCTCAAATTGTTTTCCTTATCACTTATTATAAGAATTCTGCATCTCTAAGTTGCTTTTTGTCAGTTCTGTCCCTCAGACAGAACAAAAGAAAAGCTGTTTTAAGAATTCTTTATCAATTCCAGACACTTTCAAAACTTCCTGATTGATCTTAAAGAAAACAGCTCAATAATGATCCAGTCTCGATTTACTGATTTAACTAAGTCATCTGCCAACTAAGAAAAGGACCATCACTGCTACATTTTTTATACAACAGTCTTGTGCCATTTTCTCCAACTCTCAAGCCGATTTACCTCAAAATTCAATTTTTTTAAAAATGTTTGAAGTGTAGGAATAGAGTCAACAATATGTGGTGCCCACAAATGATCCTAGCAAAATATATGAAAACTTTACAAAGAAAATCATAGAACTCGATCAACCACTTCCTTCTCACACTAACATGAATGAGGTTCTCCATCTCTACTATCTCATCTCCACCTTAAGACTGTGTGGAGGGGACTTGACAAGTATTCTTGTCCTATCCTAAACAAATATCTAGGAACGGTTGAGAGGAAGGGTCTGGGAAGAGGGTGGGAAGGGGAGTATTACAGAACTAAGAATGTTGGAGAAAAGGATTTGTAAATCTATATACAAGGGATTTCCCTGGTGGACCGGTGGTTAAGACTTCATCTTTTAATGCAGAAGGTGCAAGTTTGATTCCTGGTCATGGGGCTAAGATCCCACATGCCTCATGGCTCAAAAACATAGAAACAGTAGAAGCAACATTATAACAAATTCAATAAAGACTTTAGAAATGGTCCACATTAAAAAAAAAAACTTAAAAACAATTAAAGTCAGGACCTTTCTCTAATAGGGTTTTGCTCACTTTTTAAAAAAAAATCTATGTATGAAGTCCTGGGCAAATTCCCAAGAGGTCCACCAGAAACAACAGCAGATGATTTGAGATTTGAACTCTGGTGAGGAATACCATCCAGGTTTCACATCAGCCTCTAGGTCGCACGCATGAAGCATACCAGAATAGAATTGCAAAGGCTTTAAAACCTAAATTGATATTGGAACCACAAACCACAGAAGTGGGCCAGGCTGTGTGTTCTGAACCTAAACCTGTTAACTGCCAGCTAAAATAGAAGATCTAAATAAGAACCAGAGTGTCATAACATTATACCCAAAATGTGCAGGACACAATCCAAAATTTTTGTCATATGAAGAACTAGGAAAATCTCAGCTCAAATGAGGAAAGAAAATCAACAGATGCCAACACCAAGATGACACAAATGTTGGAATTATCTAACAAGAATTTTAAAGCAGCTATCATCAAAGGGATCCAACAGGCAACTGCAATCGCTCTGAAACAAATGGGAGAATAAATAATCTCAGCAAAGACATAAAAAAATACAAAAAGAACCCAATGCAAATTTCAGAACTTAAAAATATAATAACTGAAAGAAAAAGCTCACTAGATGACTTGTGGTAGGTAAGATAAGGCCCTGAAAATGTCCACATCTTAATCCCTGGATCTTGCGAGGTGTTTTGGCAAAGGACAATTAAAATTCTGAATGGAATGATGGTTGCCTTGAGATGATCCTCTTGAAATGGGAAGATCATCTTAGATTACCTGGACAGGCCTCATTTTATCATAGGGACTTTAAAAGTAGAGGAGGGAGACAGAAAGGTCAGAGTCAAGAAGAGGAAGTTGGAATGTGATGGATGGCTTTGAAGGAGGAGGGGCTGCAAGCCAAAGGATGTGGGCCTCCCCTAGAAGCTGGGAGAGACAAGGATACAGCTTCTCCTCAGAGCCTTCAGAAGGGAACATAGCCTTGTCAACACCCTGATTTTAGTTCTGTGAGATTCGTGTTGGAGTTTGACCTAAAAAAATACAAGATCACAAGATAGGGTTATGGGATTAAAAGATGCAGACTACTGTGTATAAAATAGGCAAGCAACAAGGATATATTATTCAGAAAAGGGAAATATATCCATTATTTTGTGATAACTTTAAATGGAGTATAATCTCAAGGGATGTATAAAAACAAACACCAAGTAGATTTGGCCTATGGGGCGTAGTTTGCCGATGCCAGAATTAGAACATGAATAAGCCTCACAATCATATTGAGGGAAAAAAAGTTATTGAAGAATAGATATAGTGTAGAACTATTCAACAAGATTAAAAAACATACAAAACAATATTATTTACTCATATACACACATAATCAGATAGATGCAAATGTACAGAAATTAAATTACACACCCAAACTCAGAACAGTAATTATTTCTGATAATAGGAAAACAATGAAGGACCTCAATAATCTTGGTTATATTTATTTCTTAAATTGGATTTTTAATGTGTATTACATAAACTGTAATTTTGCATGCACTTGACACATTTTATAATATTAAAACTTTCTTGGTAGATTTTTTTTTTCTCTGCTAAGCAAGGGATGACTCCTCAAGTTATCAAGGGATGTATGGATTGTCCTCAGTGGATAGACAGTTGGTTCCCAGGTTCATCATTCTTCAGGGTTTATACACTTGTCCTGTATATTAAAGGTGAGGGTTAGAAAAAACTTGGTTTTCTGAAACCCAGGAAAGCATATTCAATTCATCATTGCACCTGTGTCAAGGAAGCTTGGCTTTCATCTCAACAATAACTGTCTAGAAAATTTCCAAAAGTCTGTAATGAAAAAGACCCAGACACTCAGTGTCTCCCATCACTGCCATCTCCCAGCACACATGATCACTTGCTCAGCATGTGAGATTTGCATTTTTAAGATGACACACCTCCAGTTCACGAGGATGTCCTTTGCTAATCCTCCGTACGCTCTGTCTTAGCCACCGTCACATAGCTACTGTCACATCAAGTTCTAGGACCTTCCACTCTGCTTCTAGTCACTTACTCTCTTTAAACTTTGAAGTAAGGGTCAGAGTATGGCAAAAACACAATATGGAAAGAAAATATGAGACAAGATCTAGCACAGACCTCTAAAACTAGAGCAGATAGCAGGCTAGAAGGCAGGCTCGGTTTACGTGCAAGAGCAGGAAGGCAAGAAGACAAGTGCCATGCCCAAAGAAGGGCCGTGGCTCAGGCAACAGTGGACAGTAAGACTTCCAAGAGTAAGACAGTAAGACACGTGCCCGGAAGGAACGCAGACCAAGGCAGTGGAAAACCCAGACGGGGAGAACACTGGGCTGAGGATGACAAGTGTCATCAACAGGAGCTTCAGACCTAGCAACCAGGGCAGTGGCTGCAGGACTGGGTGTCAGAAGCAGAGATGCCTGGACTCACTAGAGGACGGCAAGGTGGTGAGAACCGAAACAGCGCTCAGGTCTCAGCAGTGAGGCACGTGGGAGCCCAGGGACGTCGCAGGGCTCTGGGAAGCTGCAATATTCAGCCCGTCTGTTGTCTGATTGGTCCAAGAACCAGGGCAGATCTCAACGAATGGCAAGCCCCAGCCCAGCTCCTGTGACCTGGGGAAGGTCACAGGAAGAGAAAAGGGAGGGCAGTTGCCTTTCCTTTTCTTACATTTGTCAGTTTCCTCCCGCCTCTCCCTCCCATCCCCACCCAGGTATTCATTATTTGTACTAACATCTGCAGCACATTTTTGAGATTCACTGCTGGTACAAAGAAAGCATCCCAAAATAAAGTCATGCTATTGTATTTTTCCTTAATGGTGCATCTTGGTTCGAAAATTGCTTAAGTTTTGGAAATGTCTCTCCATCCAGCATGATTAATGTGATACATACAGAAGAGCAGCCGAGTGAGTGGAGAATAGAGTTGGTGCCAGTTCACCTCGAGGCATTTATCTTTGCTTTTTTATTTTTTTCTTTCCCCTGGTGCCTGTGCTGAGCCTGAGGGTAAGCTGACACTTTTTTTTTCTTTTTTTAACAAATTAAGCTTCATTTTCCTTTTCGCATGTGTGTTAAGAACCTTGAAGGGAATGAGCTTTGTCTGCAACCTCCAGTACCAGCTGCCATGGCAGGAAAGAAAGAGGTGACAATTTCCCGCAGATTCCAAATGATTGTTTTAATGGGGCTGTGGCGGAGGTAACAAGCACAAAGATATTGTGCTGCCAGGAAAAAGCAGGTTCTCTCTTCCCCTAGCCTCGCGCTACATGATGTAACATTTAGCTTCTGGCTTAACGTGGCATCTCTTCCTGGCTTTGATTTATTCCCACTTTTGCAAATCACAGAGGTATGTTACAGGAGATGCATTTAGAGCTGTTGTTATAGTTCATTGAGGAGGCAGGCTGTTATTCCCACAAGAGGAGAATCTCCCACGTGGCAGGGTGAGTGACCTAGAATTAAAGGGGGAAAAAAAGTGGGGGAGAGAGAGACTGAAAGAGAGCAGGAATGTAGATGTTAGGCTGGGATGAAACTGTATTTACCTTGATTGAAAACTCTTTTATTATGAACATAATTTAGATCAGAATGGAAAATAAAACGCCTGGGCTCCTTGCCTGGCCGAGAGTGTTGCTGAGTACACAGCCGCTACAATAATGTAAGTGCATACGTGATGACTGTGTTATTGTGTTTATATACGAAGGCATTACGCTCCATCAAAGGAAATGAAAAATATCTCCATGAGTTTGCTCAGTCAGCTTCTTTAGCAGAAAACGCTTGGAGGTGTGGAATAGTAACAGTGGCCAAAATGCAGAGTCTCAAAGAACCATGCAGGCTTATGTTAAAGTCACATATCCATCTGAAACAGCTGACATGCTGACCAGACCCTGGCCTCCTCGGAATAGTTAATCCTGTATTATGACATGGGTTTAAGCGCTCCCTGAGCGTGAATTACGCCCGCAGCTGTTGAGTTGGGCAAAATGATGTGCAAGACAGCAATGCTGTCTGCAAGGAGACTATAGTCCAGTTGGGCAGGAAAAACACTTCTAAAGAGAGAATTAGAATTGTAGGGAGAAGGTGTGGATTTCAAAGGAGTTGCTGCAATGATCCAGATTCTAATGGGAAGTGAAGTGAAGTAAAAGTTCCTCAGTCGTATCTGACTCTTTGGGACCCTGTGGACTATACAGTCCATGGAATTCTCCAGGCCACAATACTGGAATAGACAGCCTTTCCCTTCTCCAGGGGATCTTTCCAACCCAGGGATCGAACACAGGTCTCCCACATCGCAGGCGGATTCATTACCAGCTGAGCCACAGGGAAGACCAAGAATACTGGAGTGAGTAGCCTATCCCTTCTCCAGAGGATCTTCCTGACTCAGGAATCGAACTGGGGTCTCCTGCATTGTAGGCAGATTCTTGACCAACTAAGCTATGAGGGTCTAATGGGAAATGTTCTAGGAATTTAGCCACTCTCTCCAGAATGTCTGTATGTGTATCTATCTCTATATTAACATTTTATTTACATAGATGATATATATTTTACCTTCTTTTCCTGACACACTCAATTAGGAAGTCTCCATTTCCATATTTCTATGACTTTTTCCACGTCAAAGCTACACTTTGGACCACAGAACTGAGCTAATAGAGGCCTTTGTCTTCACGTCCCACTCTCAGCAGTGTAGAGGAGCCTCTGGATGTTTTCCGTGTCAATTCAAGTCCTAATTGACTGACTCCCCCCTAGGCCACCTCTTGCCCTGCACGGTGTGGACCAGTGCTAGTGCTGGGCATTGAGTACAGTTCAGAGGAAGGCAAAAAACAATAATCAGCTCTGAGCATCACTCTGTGCTAGAACCATGGGATGATGCTAAATGTTTCACTTGTTATCACATCTCAACCATAGATTTCCACAAGAGCAGGGATCTTTTCTTATAATCACTACTCTATCCTCTTTTCCTAGTTCTGGGCTTGGCAGATAGAACACACTCAGTAAACATCTGTTCAGTAAATGAATGAATGGATCTTTATAGCAAAATCTGTGAAGCATGTATCATTACCCCATCTTTCTGGCAATGAAACTTCAACTCAAACACTGAACCATCTGCACGTGGTCACACAACACATTGAGACAATTACCCATATTCAAGGTCAATTAGGTCTGACTCCAAAGACCAGCTTCTTTCCACATAAATATCGTTGCTAAAAGACAAAAGACCTAAACCTGACCTCAGAGGGCTTACCATCCAATAGGGAAACACTTAACAAATGGCCCAAGGCAGGCTGTGCCAGCATCCTTTATCTGGCAGTAGCTGGTAACCCACTCACTCTCTTGTCTATAGCATAAAGGGAAGGAAAGTAATTACTAGCACGCTTGGTTTTGTCTACCCATGTTTTTCCAGGCCAAAATAACATAAGAGTAAGAATGTAAGCAAAAACTTTTAAATTTCTGATTCCAGTGTACACTTTCTTTTTTCTCTGATTTTGCACTGATAAATTTCTATCAGATGGGTCTGGAATACCCAGAGTAGTTCTCAGCCATTTTCCTCTCTTCTTGTGCCAGCTCACTGTGGTGCCAATGTATTACTTGTAAAAGATCATGCCTCTGACCTGAGTTAAAGACATGGCTGATAGGAGGCAGGATAAGAGGCATTTAAGTGCAGAATCTGGGGTCCCATTCTGCCATTCAGATGCCAGTCAAATTTGTAAAATGACCACAGTTGTGAGGCTCAGATGATAAATGCCTCCATAGGAAGATCAGATTGTTACCACCTTAACCCAGTGATAAATTTTAGTATCACTCACAGTGCACCAACCAGAAATTAGGTACCACCTATTGTAATTAAAATGAAATACACAATGACACCTATGACGTATTCTTGCCAGAATGTTTAACCTAAATCTGATTGGGTCTTTCCATACAGGGCATAGAGAATAGGTTAGATGGCACCACAGAAAACAATCAGACACATACAGAAGGAGGGACATTTTAAAGATAATGGACCTGGTTTCTTCAAGCCAGAGTCATGATTGTTAAAAAAAGAAAAGCAATATTGAACTGTAAAAATAAATAAATAAAATGAAATGGAGGATGGGAGGATTTTTCTAGAGCAAGAGATATTTAAAGAAACATAGTAAATGTGACAATTTAATTCTGATTTAAACAAAAGAGCTCTAAAGATATTTATGGGGAAGAACTGGGGAAATTTGAATATGCACTAAGTTTTAGATATTAGGGAATTGTCAAGGATGATAATAATG
>SJYC01010067.1:0-36708 GCA_006408675.1 Madoqua kirkii | reverse complement strand
TAACAGTGGCCAAAATGCAGAGTCTCAAAGAACCATGCAGGCTTATGTTAAAGTCACATATCCATCTGAAACAGCTGACATGCTGACCAGACCCTGGCCTCCTCGGAATAGTTAATCCTGTATTATGACATGGGTTTAAGCGCTCCCTGAGCGTGAATTACGCCCGCAGCTGTTGAGTTGGGCAAAATGATGTGCAAGACAGCAATGCTGTCTGCAAGGAGACTATAGTCCAGTTGGGCAGGAAAAACACTTCTAAAGAGAGAATTAGAATTGTAGGGAGAAGGTGTGGATTTCAAAGGAGTTGCTGCAATGATCCAGATTCTAATGGGAAGTGAAGTGAAGTAAAAGTTCCTCAGTCGTATCTGACTCTTTGGGACCCTGTGGACTATACAGTCCATGGAATTCTCCAGGCCACAATACTGGAATAGACAGCCTTTCCCTTCTCCAGGGGATCTTTCCAACCCAGGGATCGAACACAGGTCTCCCACATCGCAGGCGGATTCATTACCAGCTGAGCCACAGGGAAGACCAAGAATACTGGAGTGAGTAGCCTATCCCTTCTCCAGAGGATCTTCCTGACTCAGGAATCGAACTGGGGTCTCCTGCATTGTAGGCAGATTCTTGACCAACTAAGCTATGAGGGTCTAATGGGAAATGTTCTAGGAATTTAGCCACTCTCTCCAGAATGTCTGTATGTGTATCTATCTCTATATTAACATTTTATTTACATAGATGATATATATTTTACCTTCTTTTCCTGACACACTCAATTAGGAAGTCTCCATTTCCATATTTCTATGACTTTTTCCACGTCAAAGCTACACTTTGGACCACAGAACTGAGCTAATAGAGGCCTTTGTCTTCACGTCCCACTCTCAGCAGTGTAGAGGAGCCTCTGGATGTTTTCCGTGTCAATTCAAGTCCTAATTGACTGACTCCCCCCTAGGCCACCTCTTGCCCTGCACGGTGTGGACCAGTGCTAGTGCTGGGCATTGAGTACAGTTCAGAGGAAGGCAAAAAACAATAATCAGCTCTGAGCATCACTCTGTGCTAGAACCATGGGATGATGCTAAATGTTTCACTTGTTATCACATCTCAACCATAGATTTCCACAAGAGCAGGGATCTTTTCTTATAATCACTACTCTATCCTCTTTTCCTAGTTCTGGGCTTGGCAGATAGAACACACTCAGTAAACATCTGTTCAGTAAATGAATGAATGGATCTTTATAGCAAAATCTGTGAAGCATGTATCATTACCCCATCTTTCTGGCAATGAAACTTCAACTCAAACACTGAACCATCTGCACGTGGTCACACAACACATTGAGACAATTACCCATATTCAAGGTCAATTAGGTCTGACTCCAAAGACCAGCTTCTTTCCACATAAATATCGTTGCTAAAAGACAAAAGACCTAAACCTGACCTCAGAGGGCTTACCATCCAATAGGGAAACACTTAACAAATGGCCCAAGGCAGGCTGTGCCAGCATCCTTTATCTGGCAGTAGCTGGTAACCCACTCACTCTCTTGTCTATAGCATAAAGGGAAGGAAAGTAATTACTAGCACGCTTGGTTTTGTCTACCCATGTTTTTCCAGGCCAAAATAACATAAGAGTAAGAATGTAAGCAAAAACTTTTAAATTTCTGATTCCAGTGTACACTTTCTTTTTTCTCTGATTTTGCACTGATAAATTTCTATCAGATGGGTCTGGAATACCCAGAGTAGTTCTCAGCCATTTTCCTCTCTTCTTGTGCCAGCTCACTGTGGTGCCAATGTATTACTTGTAAAAGATCATGCCTCTGACCTGAGTTAAAGACATGGCTGATAGGAGGCAGGATAAGAGGCATTTAAGTGCAGAATCTGGGGTCCCATTCTGCCATTCAGATGCCAGTCAAATTTGTAAAATGACCACAGTTGTGAGGCTCAGATGATAAATGCCTCCATAGGAAGATCAGATTGTTACCACCTTAACCCAGTGATAAATTTTAGTATCACTCACAGTGCACCAACCAGAAATTAGGTACCACCTATTGTAATTAAAATGAAATACACAATGACACCTATGACGTATTCTTGCCAGAATGTTTAACCTAAATCTGATTGGGTCTTTCCATACAGGGCATAGAGAATAGGTTAGATGGCACCACAGAAAACAATCAGACACATACAGAAGGAGGGACATTTTAAAGATAATGGACCTGTTTCTTCAAGCCAGAGTCATGATTGTTAAAAAAAGAAAAGCAATATTGAACTGTAAAAATAAATAAATAAAATGAAATGGAGGATGGGAGGATTTTTCTAGAGCAAGAGATATTTAAAGAAACATAGTAAATGTGACAATTTAATTCTGATTTAAACAAAAGAGCTCTAAAGATATTTATGGGGAAGAACTGGGGAAATTTGAATATGCACTAAGTTTTAGATATTAGGGAATTGTCAAGGATGATAATAATGTTATAGTTATGTAGAAAATGTCCTTGTATTTGGAGGTGCATACTGAAGTACTTGAGTGTAGTGTCATGATATCTGTAACTTAAATTACTTCCACCAAAATAAAATAGATGCAAATACAGAAAATGTAGATGATGGGCTTATGGATAATCCTTATTCAGACTCTCTACTTTTTAGGATGTAAATTTTCATTAAAAAAAAGAATTTAAAAGGATGATACAATACATGTGACTTGTTGAACAGAATTCCCGGCACACAGTATAGGCTTATTAGTATTGGCTTTTACAGTGATTATTGTTTTTTATTATTTCCAGCTGTCACTGCTGCTACTGATGTGTCTGCCAACATTACCATGAAGGCCGCTGCCCCCAGAGGCCAGACTGCTGGTGTCATTGTGGACTGCGGCCACCAGTTCCTGCCTAAGCACAAAAGCCAGTGTTGCTGAGGCCTGTGTTCTCAATAATCCACATTGTTTTGTTTGGCTCGGTTTCTAGATTTTGGTCACTGAAAACTGGACCAGAGAAGAGTCTGCGTGGCAAGTTCTGGGCTCAATACAGAAACAGCTTTGAAGATACTGATGAACCCCCCTGTGCTGCAGCGGTAAATGTTGGAGGAGAGAAGGGTCCTCCCTCAGCTTCATCTTCCCCCTGCAGGGACAATGGTGGGTTTGGATACACACTACTTCCTCACTCTTCTCTAAGAAGGAGGCTTGTGTTATCTTATTGGCAAGTTTGGGAGTAGACACTAGTCATGGACAACCTCTGCTGATACAAACACATGTGGTATACCTTCCATGTGCTAAGACTTGCCACAAAAGCTTTATGCCTACACAGGGACCCTGCAACATTCCGGGTGACTGGGTGGGTGTTTGTCTGACTCTGAGATTCAGGATGGAAGTTCACATTGCTGCTCCTAAGCCATATTCTCCAGCAACAAAAAAAACAAAACAACAAAACACCCCCAAAACTGCTATTTTCTCCTCCAGCTCCTTATTTCACTTTATTATTTGGTTTCAAACCAGATGGAAGAGAAAAGGAATGTCATGTATTTACTTCCTCAAATGCCAACATCTTGGACCAAACAACTTGGGCTTCTAATTTTCCAGGTTCCTTCTCCGGTCCTTGAAATAACTAGGTACATGTTCTACACTCTGCGTCATGCAGATATGCCCAGAAATACCTGAATTTTGAGAAAATACAATTGATTTGGGATTTCTGTTCTATGTGTTTTAAATAAGCTCATTATACTGGTGATTAATAACTATCAAACTTAAAGAGCTGGGCAAATGGGTTTTATATGAGTTATAAGAAATTTTAAGATGGAGAACATTCTGAATGAAGCTGATGAATATGAAATTGCTATTAGTTTTCCCAGGTATTTTAACATTTCAAATTAAAAAGAGAAAGAGAACAAAGTTCCATACGCTAGAATTAGTAAGTCCTTCGGTAATTAATTTTTTTCTATGGTTTGGGGAAATGCTAAAGTTAACCTTGAAGTTGAAATGTTCTTGACATACTGGACACCCTTCCAGTAACCATCTCACATCTCGTAGCCTAATAATTTCAACTATCAGGAGATCCATTTCCTAGGAGAATAAGTCACCAAGTTCATAAGATAAAAGAATTGATACAATGGATTTTTATAGGAATGGATTTTTATAAGAGCAGAAAACACCTACCCAAAGCCAAATAAAGACAATGATTTTTAATATTTACATTTTTCATTGTGGTGAGATATCCACTCCAGTGTTCTTGCCTGGAGAATCCCAGGGACAAGGGAGCCTGGTGGGCTGCCATCTATGGGGTCACACAGAGTCGGACATGACTGAAGTGACTTAGCAGCAGCAGCAGCAGAGATATACAAAAACTGCATCATCTTAGCTACTTTTAAGGGTAGAGTTCAGGATTATTAGTAAATTCACATTGTTGTACAACCTTCACTATCATTCATCTCCAGAACCCTTTCATCTTGTAAAACTGAAACTCTGTCCCCATTAAATAGTTCTTCTCTCCCTCTCCTTCCCCACTCCCTTGCAACCACCATTTTACTTTCTGTCTCTATGAATGTTACTAATCTAGGCCCCTCCTGTAGGTGAAATCATATTTATTATTTTAAGTAGCTTCTTTCCTGTCCTCTGCTCATCACTTTTATATGCCTTGAATGGGTATTTGCCCAGTGATTCACTCAACAACTGTACCCGCACATAAGCCAAGCAATTTTACATTCAGAAGACCACCTCTTTCTACTTGACTTTTGCATCTCACAGTCACCATGTCAGATAAAGCCTCTGTGTCATACCATGTTTGCTTTGTTCAAAATTAAATTTGTAAGAAAAGAACACTCTCCAGTTTGTCTGCACCAGTCTCTGGATGTGGTTTTGGCCTGGGTCATAGGCAGCAGACCCCAAAAAGGGGGACCAAAGCTGGACTCAGAGAACAAAAGTAAGCTGTCAGGAGTCTGGAGGCAAAACCATCAACAGAAGATGAACATCAATACGCAACATCACAGATGAAGTCTCAACCGAAGTAAGACCCACTGTGCATTTTCAGTAGAACTGCTGGTATACATGGAGATCACACATATGTCAGACGCTGCCTGTTACCAGCAAAATGTGTCCAGTGTACAAGATGTATTAAGAAAACATTCTATATTTTCTATTTTTATTAAGGGTAGAACTGGGGGTTATTAAGTACATTACTATTAAAATAAACTAGAAATCATATTTCTTAATCATCTCATTTCTACCAACAGAGATAGCAAATGCAAAAACTGAATGAAACCCTTCTTAATTCAAGTCTTATTTCTTCTACATAAACACTTGCTTTATATTAAGAAACAGAATTCTGGGTCTGAGGACCCAGAGGAAAGAGAGATCTTTTCTGATGGATTGTTGTTTCTCTTATGAAGTGTGATTCTGGGAATAAGAAGTCAAAACCAGTTTGAACTCTGGAACTGAAATAGCATACACTGAATATCATGAAACCATAATTAGAACTAGTGTTCAGAAACTAATAATCCTGTATTTTTTAAACTGATATTACTGTAGTGAAATTTTGTAATTAATTCTGGGTCCTAGAAGAATTAATTATTTCTCATTTTGGGAAGAGTCTGCTTTCTGCTGTTCAGTGCCTCAGATACATCACATACCTAGTCAAGGGAGCAATTTTCAAAGTTCAAGTTTCCAAGTTCAAAGTTATAGTCCTGACAGACATAGTCATTTTCATAATCACTGAAAAACATCTTCTATCAAAGAATCAAGCAATTAAAACTTCAGATTCTACTTCACATGAAAGTGTCGTGGTCCTAAAGTTGTATCTCTATGTGCCAGTTCTGATACCACTTAGGCACGTCATTATGCCTAATATACAGTTTGTTACAGAGCCTCAGAATGCTGGAGACAGACATGGAAGCCAACTGCAACAAATTCTTCATTTTTCAGTTGAGGAAACTTTAGGTCCAGACTGGTTTCACTCAGTTAAGTTCATGTAACTAGAATAAAAATTCCAATCTCTTGAATCTTATTTCAATGCTATTTTCATCACACCAAATAAAAATATCTAAATAATGAGAAAAAGTTGATCTTCAGTTAGAATCCAATCACAACTGAGTGACTGAACTGAACTAAAAACATTTCCAGTGTCATCTTGCCCTGACCGAACTTCTCTAGGATGAGAAGTGTTAACTGAATACAGAAGCTAGTTTCATTAGTAGATTAGACACTGACTCAAAAATGGATTGTTTTGGCCATGATCCATGTACTAAAATACCCACTCTAACACAGTGACCTTCATAAAACAAGCTGCAATTTCTTGGGACAATAAATAATTAATAATGATAGTCAAGGGACTCAATTTGAATCACACCTGAGTCAAATTCAAGTTACAAAACAAACAGCTTCAGTCCAGTATCCTGAAGTAATGTAGATTCTATGATGAATTTTCAAGAGAGCAGACTTACAGAGCCAGAACATATAGATAAAATAATGGTATAAGAAAGAGATTTATAGATTCACCAAGAACCAGGATATCTTTTGGAAAGTCAGAATCCACACAGGAAAAAATAAAATAAATAATGGGCTACTATCTGAGGTAAAATAGCACCAGACTGTTAAGGATACTTTCGAATTTCAGAAAGTTTAAAATTAAATAATAGAGAGGGAAATGGCTGAAAACATACTTGAATTAACCAAGATTCAAATAAAGCAATCAAGGAGGAAGTGGAGAACATATCTGAGAAAAATAAGGATAATAAAATAAGGATGGTGTAATCTAAGAACTAGTGGATGGGAGAAGTGGTGAAAGATCAATTCAGCATGCAAAACTGTTTCAAATAAACAAAAAAGACTTATCAGACCAAATGGCCAGAAGGAAATAGTTGACAGCAAATGAGAGCTATGATGTAATTAGCAAAGAAGGAACCAGATAGCCTCCTGCTGCCAAACAAAAACTCTGTCTTGGAAGGATATGGTGCAGGCACACAGGAGGGGATGTGGCTTTGTATTTTAGGGCCTCTTAAATGAAAACAAGTTGCAGGAATTTATGGACCAAGGAAATATGATAGAATCACTGGGGGTAGAAAATATAATACTTAAATATCTAGATGAGACTTTGGCAGATTACAGCCTATTAGGCCAAATCCAACCTGCAGCTTATTTCTGTATAACCTGCAACCTAAATGAAGTTTAAAAATAAAAAGATATTGTTTTAAAGGTATCATATGGAAAATAAATGTGCCTGAATAGAAAAATATAAATGACATAATATATAGCAGGAAAAAACACAATATATATGCATAACATATAGCAGAAAAAAAAATTTTTAAGCTCAAAAAGAACCAGGGCACATATCTGAGGAATCAACTCCATATTACAATACTTGTTAGAAACAGAGGAGCCAGAGAGATAGCAAGAGAATCAATGAGACCAATTGATTGATGATCACAATATAAAAAGTCCATGCAGGTCTGAAAAGGAGATAGAAGAATGAATCAGCTTATAAAGAAAAGCATTAGTGACAGTCTCACTCCTAAATTAACTTCTGAAGCAGATCAGTCACAAGTACAAAATCAAATAGCAATAAATAAACTAGATGTCGTGGCTGAATCAATAATGCATTTTGTCACAATTTTCTTTCCCGAACTTGAGTAATCACTGGAAATAAATGGGCTCTACCCAAGACTTTAGAAGACATTCAAGGGTGAAATTTGGGATCCACTGAAACTTGTGTAGACAGGTCAATTTAATGGAGGACCGGCGGGCTGCTAATGTGACAAGCATTTACGAGTAAAGACCGGAGGATACGATTCCCTGTACATTTAAGAAAGAGACAATCTACAGAGTAAGGCAAGACAGTTTATGAAAGCGAGACTACACCTGCCTAATATTTTGAAGGAAGCATGTGGTAAATGTCCTCTATTTAAATGCTCAGTAAGCCTGGGTGGGTTACAATTCCATGAAAAACTGCCTATTTAATATTTCTAATTACAAAAGCAATATATATTCTTTGTAGAAAATGTGGAAAATAGAGAAGCAAAATGAGTTCAATTAAAATCATCCATAATCCAGCTAACCAGAAAAGTCCACTGTTGATATTCTGCCATATATTATTTGGGACCGAACCCAGAATTTAATTAACTGTTTTATCTTAGAAGAGAACTGACACTGGCTCCAAAAAAAAGGAGAAAAGGGAAAGGAAAAATATTTTTTAAATTGTACCAACTCACAAATGAATGCTAAGATGTTAAAAGAGACTGTTTACAATAAAATCTTCAGGTTTGCACATGACACTAAGTTCTTTTTAATAATGAAATATTATACCATTTATGCAGGGGAAACTGAAATTTTCACAAGACTGCATATGGGAGCAGAAAACTGGCAGATGAAATTCTTATATGCAAGTGTAAGAGAATATATTCAGGGGACTGTAAGACCAATTATCCTAGAAAAATGATGGATTCCACAGTTTTAATCACCATCTAGAACATGGAGCATGCCATCATTATAGACTATACCTTAAAGACAATGTACAGATTCAACTAAAAGATTCAAAATGATGCATTCTCAAAAAGAACAGTATATGCACAGCTAGAGTGCTCTGTGCATTTTTAGTCCTGCCTTAATAAAAGCTAAAATAATTCAAATAAATAATCAAGGCAAGATAGGGGTAGGGAATTAAGAGGTATATACTATGAATAAAATAAATAAGTTACAATGATGTATTGAACAGCACAGGAATATAGCCACTATTTTATAATAACTATAAATGAAATATAGTCTATAAAAATTTTGAATCACTATGTTGTATACCTGAAACTAATACAGTACTATAAATCAACCATACTTCATTTTTTTTAAATGCTCTAAAAGGTCAGAAAAGTGAAGACACGTCTATGAGAATCAGTGATGATTATAACTGGCATTCTCCAAAGTGTAAAATCTAATTGTGGCAGCTGAAATCTAAATAAAAGGAAATCTTTAAAATAGTACTATTGCTAGATTAGATCATACTCTTTAACCTGGAGTGCATGGGCGTTAGCATGGCACGCACATTTGTATATGTGTATGTATGTATGTATATGCAGGCATGCTCAGTTACTCAGTTGTATACAGTTCCTTGTGACCCCATGGACTATAGCCCATGAGGCTCCTCTGTCCATGGAATTTTCTTGGCAAGAATACTAGAGTTGGTTGCCATTTCCTTCTCCAGGGGATCTTCCCGACCTAAGGATTGAATCCTGGTCTCCTGCATTGGTGGGCAGCTTCTTTACCACCGAGCCACCAAGGAAACCCATTTATATCTATATATTGTATATGTTTATGATACATATATGTTCCTTCTGTTGATTAGATGCATAGTTATCATTAGATTCTTAACAGTGTTCATAACCCTAAAATCTCCAGAACTAGTTATCTAGAGGGTAAGGGTGCAGATTCAGACACTAATTCCTGGGAGGAGATATTGAGACTTGCAAAAGAAAGCTTTAGAATTAATTAAGTTGTGTTTACTCCATGAAAAATAAATGTGAGGAGTTCATTTCCCTGAGAAATGCCATAGAAGAAGAAGACAAAGTTATGAAACTGCCCGAGGGAGATAGGCAAGGTAGATCTCTAAGTTTCTCATATTGGGTCTCCAGGAGGGCAAAGACTCAGATCTTGATGGCTGCTCTGTGCCTAGCCCTTAGAACAGGGGCCTGGCACATGGTAGGCACTCACTACATACTTGTTGACCACTCAGGAGCTAGGGAAATCCTGGTGGCGCCATCAGAGGCAGCGGCTCCCTTCAGGGTCTTTCACCGGGTGGCATTTCTGGTATTCATAAGGGTGAGGCTCTTTCCCTCTTTCTCTCCTTCCGACATCCTCATCTCATCTTCTCACTTGATCATCTGCCACCATGAGGGCATCTAGGTTGTAAAAAGAGAACGGGCACCACATCAGCAAAGAACCTCACTGCTTTGGTCTTGGAATAAGACAGGAAAGAAAGACCCAGAAGTAAAATATCAAAGAGGTTATGAACATAAAACATGTACCACTGTTAAGTGGAGCACTGTCAAGCAGATTAATTGGT
The DNA here is from genome assembly GCA_006408675.1 of Madoqua kirkii. Lineage (NCBI taxonomy): Eukaryota > Metazoa > Chordata > Mammalia > Artiodactyla > Bovidae > Madoqua > Madoqua kirkii. Next base: position 26,690 of record SJYC01010067.1, on the reverse strand, counting down.
TAACATTTGGAAAGTGCACTGAAGATGAAAATTGCCAAATAAGGGCTTTGTATATTGAACTGGTTTCTCGTTTGTTATAAGTGAGTGGCGTAAGAAATAAGTCCACTATTATGCCCAAGATGGGCTATATAAGGTCTTCGGCTCTCAGAAGACTGAGCCCAGTGCACTCTGCTTTAGGATCTGGGGAGAGCATCTTCCCCAAGTGCCTGTGAGGTCCCAGCTTTAGCGCTCCTATCCTTGCGGTTCCCTGCTTTTGCTTGCCAATCCCCCCGCTACAGGCTCCTTGCAGGAGGTTTCGTAAGGCCAAGTGAAGAATTTATAAATGATTTTGTTAGAAGTTTCCAAGTCCAAATTGAAATTTGTTAAGATGGGATTTTAACCAATTTTCCCTGGATAGATGGAATTCCCTTCTTCTACAATGTTGAGATGTTGAACCATTCAGATATTCTTGAATCCCAGTGGGACAAGAGTCAGAGCTCAGCACCAAGAGCTAGCTCCAGCCTGAGCGTTCAGAATAGACGCTGTCTCTGGAAGCAGGGGTCAATGAAGAGAGAATCCCCAGTCAGAAATCATCTGGAATGGACTTGTGAAACCAAATTCAGTATAACTTGTCTCTGAAAAAGAGAAGGGGTGGTTCCACCTGCTTGATGTAGTTTTGGCTGTCTATGAATACAGGATTTTTATTTTGACCAATATTTGTTTTTCTTTACTTAAATTTTAACATCCCTCCTACTTCCAAAAAGAATTAAGATGAATTACAGATTAAAACAAGTACAGAAAAACTAAAGCAGTTTGGGAGAAAATAGGACAGATAATGCATTCTATGCTGGAATTCTTAGGACTCAGTGTATATACTTTAGTAAAAAATGTATTGGAACTGAGGTTAAAAAATCCTGGGCTCCAGCCATAAACTGTGTCCCTAATGAACTGTGTGGTCTTATGCAGTCATTATTCCATTGGCAAAATAAAGTCTCTGGAAGTTTCTCAACACGATCTTTTTAAGTGTTTAAAGAATAATGTTCTGGCATCGGTAGGTCAGGCAAAACAGAGCGAGCAAGGTCATAAAGAAAACTGTTAGGAGACTGAAGTGTAATCCAAGTCAGCAGAGATCAACAGTAGAAATGGAGAGAAAAAAGAAAAAAAAGTTATTTGAGGAAGACTTGACAGAAGTTGGAGATTGACTGGATATGAAAATGAGCAAAATGACTCAAAGAAGAGGTAAGCTTTTGTGGCCAGGAGCACGGTATCCCTGTGAATAAAGAGAGGAAAGTATTTCTAGAAGAGGAAGTGTGGCCAGGCCTGAACAGAGTCAGCCTGCAGTGTGGAGTTTGCAATCAGCAGAAGCCATCCAAGGGAAATACCATGGAGTCACGCCTGGTGCGCACTGCACGCGAGGCAGGAGGCACACTCTCTGAAGTATTTCAGCAAAGGAGCAGATGGGGGCAAACAGGAAGTGCACGGGGGAGTGGAGGGCTGAGGGCTGAGTCTTGAGGTGACCTGGTTATTCAGAACCAAGCATTTGTTTCTGGCACTAGTTTTTTGTTCTTCTCAGGTGTCTCCAGCCCGCTTTGAAGAGCACCTCTGCTGGAGGATACAAGCAAAGACGCGAGAAATCAATTTCAGGTGGGTGTTCATCTGCCCTGATTGGCTGAGTTGCATTTTCCTACCTTTCTTTCTCTTTCCACCGGATATGGCCCTTAGTTGAGGATCCTCTTCTGAATGCATGTTGACTCCCTGCAACCTGGGATTTCCTGAACTATGTAGGTAGATTCGGCGTGTCTCATCCAGCTGTGTTGTATTTTCATTTTCCCAAATCTGCCCCATATCCCTTCCAAGGTCTGATGCTTCTAAGAGTCATTTTTTGTGCTGTGCTCACTGCCAATCTTCCCCAGAAACCTTGAGTAACTTAAGTCACAAGTTTCAGTTCTTTTTCCTACCACTATCAAGGACAATTGCACAGATCCTGTATTCAACCCCTGTTATCTCTTGGGCCACAAGAGTATCCAACTTTGTCAATCCTCAGAGGCAGGCAGATAGTTCTGGAGTTTTCAGTGAGGATATATACATCTACCCACATAGTAAATTAAAGAACAATGTACCAAAATACTCACCATCAAAAAGAAAAATGGTTTTTTCTTTTTGTCTTTCCTCTTCTAATCTTGGTATCAAAGATACCAAGTGAAAAAGAACTATCCAGATATTCTTTTTTTTTTTTTTTCGCTGTGCCAGGTCTTAGTTGCAGCATGTGGGATCTAGTTCCCTGATGAAGGATCAAACCCTGGCCCCCTGCTTCTGAGCACGGCGTCTTAAGTACCAAGTACATGTGTTTTATGTTAGAATAATGAGCTTCTCTGGATATAAATTGGGTATATGTTGGTATAATACATATATGTAACATGTATGCTAATATATTATTATCAATATATTATAATGGTGTATTTTTCTTCAGGGTAGGCTATAACATATATGTCTTCGTGATTGTAAAACTTGATGTCACTCAAATCTAAAACATTTTTTCAATCACAGAGCTGTAAATGATATTATCAATATAGTTGATGCTAACATTTGCTAAACCAACTTTTCTAATAATATTCATTTATGACACAAATACAGTAGTAAGACCAAATGCGGGAAGAAACAGAAATAGGTGTGTAATAGAAAAGAGAGGGATACCTAAGGATATAAATTTAATCTGATTTTGGCTTTCCTGTAGAGTCGTTCATGGTAGAACGTTACTGCTGGTAGCTCCGGTGATCTCGGAAGGAGGTTCTCCAGTTTCCCCCTCCATGGCTCTCAGCTACTCATGACCTGAAGTCAATCTCAGACTGAAAGTGAATCCTCGGGATAGTTGGAATACAGAGCTATCACAGATAAATGGTTCTTCACTCTGCACGCTCAGGGCAAAGTCAGATCTATCAGTGTAAGGCAGAAGACAGTGGTGTGGAACTCCACTCGTGAGACAAAGTGAAAGAAAGAATGTGTGTGTTTGAGATGAAGAAAGAACAAAGTTGTAGGGGTCTCCAGTAGAACAACCATCTTACAAAACATTTAACAGAAAAACCCAAGCAAACTTTTTGGCCAACTCAATATTAACCTTTGGAAGAATGAAATCCCTGTATTTCTCACTTCAAAGAACTATTTGCACCATTTCTGCTGTGACATATTATCAAATATTTAATTTGAATGTAAGTGGAAATTTCTCAAGGTGTAATAGAAACATTGCTAGAATTAGAACCAGAGGGTTTTATTCTCTCTTTGCTACTTCCTGGCTGTGTGGTATGAAACAAGTTATTTAACCTCTTAAGCCTGTTTTTTGTCTTTTTCTTTTTTTAATTCCAAATCTTTCTGAGCCTATTCGGTTCAGTTCAGTCACTCAGTCGCGTCCGACTCTTTGCGACTCCATGAACTGCAGCACGCCAGCCCTCCCTGTCCATCACCAACTCCTGGAGTACACCCAAACCCATGTCCATTGAGTTGGTGATGCCATCCAACCATCTCATCCTCCATCATCCCCCTTCTCCTCCTGCCCTCAATCTTTCCTGGCATCTGAGCCTATTCACTTATCAGTAAAAAGGGAATAGTAATTATAATGCATCCATTACAAAGTTGTTATAGGGATTCATAAGAAAACATAGCTAAAAAATTCTTGTAAAATTTTAGTGCTATGCCAATGGCAGTTATTAGCAATTCCCTACAACCAGTGGCATGTATTTATTTACATGGAGATTGAGCTCAGCTCACAGGAATGATTACGCTCACTTGGGCAGTTGTGGGGTAATTTGGGAAGACTTCTGCTCAATGTTTGGGGGGTCAGGGTCTGTGGAAGGGGGCAGTTTGACTTGCAGGAGGCTATGTGTAGGGGACTGACTGTAGAAACTATCTCTGTCTGACTCTGGATTCCAACAGCCTTCTAGAAGTTACAGTGTTAGGGGTTTGGTGCCTATAAAAAATATCCTTCCAGTTGCTTCGTTGCTAAAGAAAAGTGGGTGAGAACCTCACTGATAGAGAACCTGGTCCCACCTCAGTCCCACCCAGCTGCCACTGGGTGGCACTGGGAAGAAGGATGGTTTGAGTCGTCCCACCCAGACCCCCAGGTGTCCCTGAAGGTCTGAGCACAGCAGTCCCTGGCCATCACTAGTTCAATTTTCACTACTTTCATCACTAATTCCCTACTTTCTTGTCAAAGTAGACAAGGAAAATGGGATCAGTGCCCAACACGGTCTTGTGTTTAGTTTACTTCATCCGCTCCTCAGCCCGCCTCTTTTTCTTAATCTTTCTTTCCTTGGTCTAGGCATTACTTCAATTTTTTTTTTCCCCTTTAGCAAACCTTCTTTCTTTCCTTTGGACTTCCTTCCTTCTCTCACCCTTTTAAAATCATTCCTTTCCCTTTCCCTTTAAATGGTCATTGTAGTAAATCAAAACACTTCAATATTTCCTACACAAAATAAGATTTTAGACTCCCTGTTCTTAAAGCATATACACAAAAATAATTTACAAATCTCTCTTAAAATGAATTTAGGTAGGTTTTTTTAATGTAATGATCGTTTTTTAATGTCAGAAGCCCTTGGTGAGAATTTTAACTGAAAGCAGTTTTAAGTGTAAGAAATCCACAACTGTCACCACAAAGAATTCCTAAAAAAGCTTCATTGCAAAACATACAATTGTAAAGCAGATTGTATTGTCCCCTAGAAGCAAGTTTGTAATTAGGGGTTGTGTTCTTGATCAAGGACTTAAATCTAATAAATCATAGATGTGACCAACAATAAGTCATAAAGGAAAAGACACAACAATAAAATTTTATAGTCATTTGAAATAGTAAAAACTGGCCCCAGGTCTTATAAAATGAACAAAAATAGAACAGGCATGGTGATTATGAAAGAACCCTAACCTGCTATTAAGTACATTGATCACATAAAAATACAGCTCTAACTTGCCATAAATTTGACTAAAAGTTAATGTATCTATAACGGATATTAAACATGTAATTAACAATATTTTATTTGCTGTCCTTGACTTCAGGAAAACTTTCTAGGGAGCTTAGGGGGAGCTGAGCCTCCTTACAAAGCCAGCTGGTGAGCTCGAACTAGAGCAGGGCTCAGTGCTGACCTTAGGTGGGGTTCTATTTTACACTCATGAGTGAACTGAGAAGATGCTAATTAAATCTGTAGGGGATGTTCCACAACTTTCAAATCTTGGTTAACGTTAATAAGGATCACAAGCTGGAAAAGTGGACAGATCTCAACCAGAGATTCAGTAGGGATTTATGATGAGATTCGCTCAAAGAACAAACCACCTATTATCAAAGAAGTGTTACCTGAGTGCTCATCAAGCTAAGGAATATATGACTGTGGGTAAGAGGTTTAAAAGTAGTAACCAGGCTGATGATAGAGAAATTTAATACCCTAAGTTAACAGACATGAATAAACTTGAAATGGGCACATTTTACATGTATAACACACAGATACCAAGTGGGCAATAAAAGCAGTAACTGTAAGGTTTGAGGGTCCCCCAGCCCCTCTGCTCACTATGGCAGAGCCCACAGCCCTGTGGTGTCACCCACTGTGAGTCACTTTCTGTTGAGTTTCAGGGCTGTCTTTCTGCTCAGCTGCATATGTTCCTATGTCCTTGTGTGTTCCCAATTTCTACCTAGCTGACCTACAGTAAGAACTCATTCAATGTTTGTGAAAGAGAGGACAAATTAACGCTCTGTTTTTCAGTCTGAAGCACCTGAGTAGGAGTCAACACCCCTGAGTTCTAAAACCCCCTCCACCACTCACTGCTTAAGTTCCAGTGAGGCGTCCCTCAGCTTTTGAAAACAAAGGACCACATTTATCACTCCTTCCCACTTTAGGATCATGCCTCAAAAATACTGGGCTGCCAAATCCCCTTCATTAGGCAATCCTATGTAGTTTTCCCTTGAGACAACCAGTATTAACACGCTAAATCGATACAATTAAGAGCTGAAAATTACATTTTTATAGTCTATATAATTTATCATTGGTAAATATTCTCCTTTTAAAGGTGAAAACAGATCCTTGCTACCTCTACATTACTGTATCCAGTCTCCAAGGTGAAAGCAGTCTGGAACCTATCTATGGGGCCTTCTCATTCTAACTTGAAATCTGCATTATTAGGGGTTAAGACCTAGGGAAAAAAAGGCTGGGAACTGTCGACAGTCTGCATCCAAGCATATGTAATTATGGATGATTATTTGTGAAAAAAAGGAAAAGTGAACACAGGGAAAGAAAATATGAAAGGAATTTTCTATTTTAGTAAGAGTAAGAGGGATGTGCATTTTTTAAAATCTCAACAACAGGTATTTCCATGCACAACACAGAATTACCAGTCGGACATGACTGAGTGACTAAACAGCAAAAATGGATGAATTACGTGGTCCTCTAGAAGGGACTTGGAAAACACGTGGTTCTGAATTCCATCTCCCTGCAGCCAAAAGGTCAGGAATCCGTTCTATGGCGTTTCTGATGAGAGGATGACAGACCGGAATTTGAGGAGAAAAGCTCAGGGCAATGCCTCCCAACCCACAGGTGGAGAACTACCTGAATCATTAGCCTCCTTCTCAGAAGATGCAGAGGAAGAGAAGCACAGGCAGGAGGCGAAGCAGAGCCACAGACACCGCCTGCCTTGCTGGGAGAAGCAGGGAAAAGTCCTAAAAAGGCCCCCCTGGAACCTAGAGGGTAAGGCCTATGACCACACCATGTCCTGGGTCATCCCCAGGTGCCACGGAGCTGCTGCAGGACTGGGAGATCTCAGGAAACACACGCTTCCTCACTCTGCCTCAGCTGCCCCGTTCATCTGATGGAGATGGCCCTTGTACTTCATTCAGCTTGGGTATAAGGAGGCCATAGGTACTTTGGAAAGTTGAAAAAGGTATTAAACTGTAGTTTCTCAGAAAGGAGTAACGAGCTCTCTATATTTGAGATGCTGCTGCTGCTAAGTCGCTTCAGTTGTGTCCGACTCTGCAACCTCATAGACGGCAGCCCACCAGGCTCCCCTGTCCCTGGGATTCTCCAGGCAAGAACACTGGAGTGGGCTGCCATTTCCTTCTCCAATATTTGAGATAAAAGAGCACTTTTGAATAAAGGCTGAGGTGTGGGTTCCTGGTTGCTTCTTCAGCTCTGCGATGCTCTGACTGCAGGACTGGGGAAGGCAGGTTCTCAAACCCATCACCTTCCCCGTATTGTTGCTGTGCTTGAGAGGCAGGCTGGAAATGTGTACGCTTTCCTGATAACAGTGTTAAAAAAAAGAAAACAAAAGTTTCCAAATTGTTGTTCCCTTTAAAAAACTAAGTGAGAATAAAAGAACTTAAAAAAAGGAAGAAGGAAATAATCGAGGAAAATAAAAAGATGAAGGTATATTGGGATATTTGGAAAAAGAGGAAGGAGGAATAAGAAGAGGAAAGAGGAAGACATCAGACAGAGAAAAAGAGATTTATTGAGAAGAAAAAAAGAGAAACTGAGAGCAGATACAGGCCAACTTGAAAAGAAATGGAAGAACATGTAAAAAAAAACTGACTTTACTGAGCACAGGAATAAAAAGCAATGCCAAACAAAAGGCAAAAGAAAAAAGCAGTAAAATGAAAGAGCTATCAGAAAGGGAAAATGTCATGTAGAGATAAAAGAGATTTTTCTTAAATGGGGGTAAAAAAATCTTCCAGGCATTTTTATTTAGTTAGCCAAGGAAGAAAATGAATTCAAGAGGATAGGGAGATAAGAAAAGGAATGACAAACAGTCGTATAAGAAATTAAATGATATTAAAGAAGAGACCAAGGAAGGAAGGAGATGAAAGATTTTGGCAAAAGAGAGACTCTTACATAAGAAATTTTCAACAGCTAAATTATGTTAAAAGCCCTTTGCAAACCTCATCCTCAATAAAAAGCATGTATTGAAATCACTTTGAACCTGGCAAACACAGGTAGAGAGAACAGAGAGACCCTTTAAAGAAGAAGCAAGACAAATCGGAAAACAAGAGTAGTTAACCTGAAGTAAAAGCTCCAGGGCACACAAATCAGTCTTTTATCCCATCACTGACACAGAGAAGGCATTCCAAAAGTCTCTGTGGAATGAATGAATGAACTGAATGAATAAATGAATGGACGGATGGATGAACCTATGGAGCTTCAGGAGTTTCCTATGTGTCTATGGCTTCTGCTCCTGAATGGCTGTCCCACCCTAATGTGGAAACTCCTCTTCCTCCTTTGTCCTACCAGCGAAAATGACAAGATGCCTGTGATCCACAGTCTACTCATCAGGGGGTCATACCAGGCCTATTTCCCATTAGCAGGGGAAAGGGGAAATGGTAAAAGTTTTTAACTTTGCAAAGCATTTCTAGAATAGCTCATTTTAACCCTGGCCAGTTGAGTGAGGCAATGATTATCTTTCATTAACATCAGCTTTGAGAAGTATAGTGGTTATTTTAATGATCCCAGAAAAAGAGAACAATACAGATCAGAAGAACAGTTCAGTTCAGTTGTTCAGTTGTGTCTGACTCTTTGCCACCCCATAAACCACAGCACACCAGGCCTCCCTGTCCAACACCAGCTCCCGGAGTTTATCCAAACTCATGTTCATCAAGTCGGTGAGCCATCCAATCATCTCATCCTCCATCGTCCCCTTCTCCTCCTGCCCTCAATCTTTCCCACTATCAGGGTCTTTTCAAATTCATCAGCTCTTTGCATCAGGTGGCCAAAGTATTGGAGTTTCAGCTTCAGCATCAGTCCTTCCAAAGAACACCTAGGACTGATGTCCTTTAGGATGGACTGGTTGGATCTCCTTGCTGTCCAAAAGACTCTCAAGAGTCTTTTTCAACACTTCAGTTCAAAGCATCAGTTCTTCTGCACTCAGCTTTCTTTACAGTTCAAATCTCACATCCACACATGACTATTGGAAAAACCATAGCCTTGACTAGATGGACCTTTGTTGGCAAAGTAATGTCTCCACTTAGTATGCTGTCTAAGTTGGTCATAACTTTTCTTCCAAGGAGCAAGCATCTTTTAATTTCATGGCTGCAGTCAGCATCTGCCATGATTTTGGAGCCCAAAAAAATAAAGTCAGCCACTGTTTCCCTGTCTATTTGCCATGAAGTGATGGGACCAGATGCCATGATCTTAGTTTTCTGAACGTTCAGCTTTAAACCAACTTTTTCACTCTCCTCTTTCACTTTCATCAAGAGGCTTTTTAGTTCTTCACTTTCTGCCATAAAGGTGATGTGTCATCTGCATATCTGAGATTATTGATATTTCTCCTAGCACTCCTGATTCCAGCTTGCACTTCATCCAGCCCAGTGTTTCTCATGATGTATTCTGCATATAAGTTAAATAAGCAGGGTGACAATATACAGCCTTGATGTACTCCTTTTCCTATTTGGAACCAGTCTATTGTTCCAAATCCGGTTCTAACTGTTGCTCCCTGATAAGAAGAGTTAAATCATAATGACTTATGACATTTGAATGAGAGAGATTTCAGAACCACTGTGGATGGAGACAATTTAGCTTCACTCATGATGTCTTTGAAAAAGTAAGACATTAGTTGGGTTTTTAAATTTGAAAAAAAAAAAAAACAAAGAAACAGGGTTTGAGGACATTCGACTAGGGAATGGAAAACATACACGCATGTGCACACACAGTCACATTTAAAGTAGAATTCTAATGCCACTTAAGTGGCCTTTTGAATGAGGACCCCAAAACTCCATTCATTTCAACTGTTTTCATAATAAAATCTACTTCCTTTAACAAAGGTTAGATAAATTTAAAATTTATCTAAATTTAAAGGTTTTTTTTCTTTTAAGAGTTACCCTTTATAAGGCAAATATTGTGTTAAACCTAGACACTAAGCAATAATTTAAAATGATGCATATCAGTCTCAAATTATACAACTGCAAAGGATAGTTACAAATAGAGTTTGTATTGCAGGAAGACTTGGGGGAATTTTTCATCATTTACTTGAGAGCCAGAAAAGCAAGACCAAGAAGTATGGCCAGGCTTCAGAACAGCAAATCAGAACTAGACAAATATGTTTTTTATGTCAGCCCAGAGATTTTCAAGTTGCATATTAAGTATAGCATTTTTAAATAAATGTATTTAAAATTATGACATGGTTGGACTTCCCTGGGAGTCCAGTGGTTAAGACTCTGAGCTTCCAGAGCAGGAAGTGCAGGTTTAAGCCCTGGTCTTAGAACTAAAACCTCACATGCCACACAGTGCACCCCCAAAAAAATAGTGAAAAATAAAAATAAATAAATAAAATTATGGCATAGTAAGCTGTCTTTGGGGGCTTCCCAGGTGGCACTAGTGGTAAAAAATCCATCTAACCCAGGAGATGTAAGAAATGCTGGATCAATCCCTGAGTTGGGAAGATCCCCTGGAGAAGGGCATGGCAATCCAGTTCAGTCTTTTTGCCTGGAGAATTCCAGGGACAGGGGAGCCTGGAGGGCTACAGTCCATAGAGGTGCACAGAGTCCAACATGACTGAAGCAGGTTGGCACACACGCACACATACAGTCTATCTTCATTTTAAATGGCCAAGAAATCCATTAGACAAGTACCATAGACTTGTCCTTTTAAAATATATAGTATTAAATTGGGAAATATTTTAAATTGGACTTTAAAGAGTTGTTCATACTAATGGAGTTAATTATTGAAGGTGTCGTGTATACTATCAAGTTTCTTCTTTGTTTAAGAATAAAGGATTTCCTTTCACATCTACTTTCTTCAGATCTGAAGAATTCCAGTTGTTGAGAGAATTAGTGGTATATTGTTACTATACCAACTTTAAAATGTGAAAATATTAATATTAGTTTCTAAAGTGAATACAATTATTTAATTTATGTAGTATGACTCATTTTCTAAGCTTGTGCTACTGGAAATGGATATTATTATTCTCTTCAGTCAAGCAGAGTTTGAGTTCAGATTTGCATACAAATCAGGGTCACAGAATCATAAGTGAAGATAGTTTATATAAGAACAGAATAATAGAATGTTCTTGTAATTGGAAGGAATCTTGGTAATCATCAAAGGTGCTAATAAATACGTCAATTGGAAAATGTTACTTACAATGAAAAATATGAATTTTGAAAAACACTGTCAGCTATATGTGAATCCATCCTAAGCATTGGCTATGTTAATCAATTCCTATTTAAATGGTCAAACTGGGTTTTTGTTGTTGTTTTGCTGTATAAGATAAAGTGGAACCAGGCGATAACATGTTCAAGAGTAGGAATGAATTTTTGCTGTTGAATCCATTGCTAGAAATCACTCTTCAGTGATTTGAGGAGACTTTTAATGAGACCTATGAGGATAAAAGATCAGAAGATGATCATGAAAAAGTGATTCTGCAAATGGAATGTAGTTAGGTTGAAATGGACCAGAAACACTGATCCACTGACCTACCTGAAAAGTAAAACATACCATGCAACAAAGTGGACCCTTTCTCATCAACTGTTTAAGAGCTCCTTAGGGCACTCTTTTGTTGTCTCTCAGTTGCCCAGGCATGTTTGACTCTTTGCTACCCCAGGGACTGCAGCACGCCAGGCTTCCCTGTCCTTCACTATCTCCTGGAATTTACTCAAACTCATACTCATCGTTGGTAATGCCATCCAACTGTCTCATCTGTCGCCCCCTTCTCCTGGTGCCTTCAGTCTTTCCCAGCATCAGGATCTTTTCCAAACAGTCAGCTCTTCAAATTAGGTGGCCAAAGTATTGGAGCTTCAAGTTCAGTCTTTCAGTGAATATTCAGGACTGATTTCCTTTAGAACTGACTGGTTTGATCTCTTTGCAGTCCAAGGGACTCTCAAGAGTCTTCTCCAGCACCACGATTCAAAAGCATCAATTCTTTGGCGCTCAGCCTTCTTTATGGCACTCTTTAATGCTACATAAAAAGTGTTTTGCAAAGAAACCCTGGTGTACTAGAAGGTTGTAAGTGAGGAGGTAACTCTCAAAAGCGATTTTGGTTATAGAAGATCACCATAGGATTGAGGGAAAAGGGCCACAGATCGTAGGAAAAGGTCCTCAGATTGCTTTCCCTGGTGAAATTCACTCATTCACTCATTCTTTCAGCTAATGTAACACATATTTATGGTGACGCCAAGCGCCAAGCGATTTGTTAGGCAATACTTATGCCTTCATGATCATTCTATCTTTTTTTTCATTGAAACAGAAATAAATAAGTTGGAACAGTCGCCCCATACTGGGAAGCCAAACTTCGTTTATTTATATTATTTTATCATTTTTGGCCTAGTTGGCCATGTCTGCTTCCTGTTTGGGTAGTGACTGGAACATACCGACAGATGTGGAGGTATGAGTCAAAGCTCAACCAGGGCAATTTTTCCAAAACATAATTGAAGACTGCGTTCAAGCCTGGCATATACATAGACACCTGCTTTATTTGCATAGCCCAAGCTTGCAGGAAGTTTTAATCAATCATTTTCTGTGTGTAGAATTATCCATCCAGAAAAACATTACTTATTTCACCAGAAAAAAAAAAAATTGTTTTTCTTTGCTGCCGCATTAGTTTCATCCTACCTCCCTCCCCTCCACCAGCAGAAAGAAAAGAAAAAAAGAGTTGATGTCAAAATATATGGATTAATGTTCCAGCTTATAAACAATCTTGGCTTATTTTTAAATCTCCAAAAGGTAGATTCTGCCACTTCTTTTGCCAGTAAGCATGAAACTTCTATCTTCTGTCACATACCTCTTCATTTATGTTTACTGAATGTTTCTCATTTTGCCAGGCGCTAGGAAACTAGTAAACAAAAGGTGACAAATGTTGATTAAATCATCATAAAAAGCATGAATTATAAAACCTGATAGCTGTAGAAGGTGCTACATGAAAGGATGAAGCAGGGGAATCATATAATCGTAGGACTGAGGTGGTGATGGATCAAGAAGGAAGCACTATTTGAGCTGAGAGTTTAGTAAATGGACATCATTGTTGTTGTTCAGTTGCTAACTAGTGTCCAGCTCTTTTGCGACCCCATAGACTATAGCCCACTGGGCTCCTCTATCCATGGGATTTCCCAGGCAAAAACATGAGCTGCCATTTCCCTTTCAGGGGATCTTCCCAACCCAGCAGAATTTTAGGGAAGGACAAGAGGGAGAGGAGAAAGTTACAGGCAAATAAAAACATGTGCAAAGGCCCTGGGGCAAGAGAGAGCATGCACACTGAAGAACTGAAAGGCTTGAGAGAATGTAACACAGAAAAAGAGTAAGAAGGTTGAATTACCAGAGGCTGGAGGGAGCTGGACCCAACGTGTGTGTGTCATTGCAGACCTAAGAAGTTTGATCTTCACAAACAACTATAAGCCATTCAGTTTTCCAGATTCACATTTTTAATAGCTTGTCCTGTGTACAGTGAATTAGAGTGAGGACACCTTTCAGATCTGTTGACCTGAAACAGGTGACAGGAGTAGCTGCTGTAAGGGTGCCAGTGAATTACAGAGGAGCGTATGCATTCCGGAGACATTCAGGAGGCAAAACCTACAAGAATCGGTTTTGTTAACAAATACGTGAATGTATTAATGAATCAGTCTTCAAAACAGTTCACATTTATTTACTCTTCCTACTTGCCACACTGACTGAATTTTTAAAAATTCTCTATACAAATGGTAATTTTTAAAAAGAGAAAGAAAAAGTACATCCAATATTAGTGTTTTATGAAAAAAAGGCATGAGTCTTTATATCTTATGAGCCTTATTTCAGGTTACAAATAGTCTTTAATTCAGTTATTTTTTCCCCCTTCGAGTATTTTTGCTAGAGACTTTCCCAAGTTTCTAATTTATTCCCTACACTTATTAATATGTAAATGTTAATAGCCTTCAATTTATAAGCCAAGCTACAGATCACTCTTTTTTGAAGTGTGTTTCCCAGAATCAGCCTTGTGGAAGTAATAGTTCTTACTTTTTTTTAAAGAAAGTAATTTATTTTTAATTATTTTTTACTGTGCTGGGTCTTTATTGTTGTCCAAGGACTTAGTTGCTTGGGATGTGGGATCTTTCCTGACCAGGGATCAAACTTGTGTCCCCAGCATTGCACAAGAATCCTGTGTTCCCAGATTTTTAACCACTGAACCATGACGGAAGCCCAGTTTTTACTTTAAATATATATTTTTTAGTAAATAAACAATGGTTAAGCAATAGTCAACAAGTTTCTTTACTGAAAGCCTTTTCAGAGCCCTTTATATGCCAATATGCCTTATGAAAATATTGAAGGCAAAGAAGAGGACAGCAGGAGGATGAGATGGTTGGATGGCACTGCCAATTCAATGGACATGAACTTTGGTGAATTCTGGGAGATGATGAGGGACAGGGAAGCCTGGCACGCTGCAGTCCATGGGGTCACAAAGAGTCAGACACAATTTAGCAACTGAAAAACAACAAAAATGCATTATGAATTTCAAAGACAGACATAGGTAACACATCCCATCTCATGTGTCCATGGAATGCCTTCCATGAGCATTTCAGGGATTCCACAAGAAGCCTTGGGTAAAGAACCATACACATATTGACTCAGTTCCTTGAGCAGGGTTTTGCATGAAACCCTTATGGCAGAAATCAAAGAAGAACTAAAGAGCCTCTTGATGAAAGTGAAAGAGAAGAGTGAAAAAGTTGGCTTGAGACTCAACATTCAGAAAACGAAGATCATGGCATCTGGTCCCATCACTTCAGGGTAAACAGATGGGGAGACAGCAGAAACAGTGACAGACTTTATTTTGGGGGGCTCCAAAATCACTGCAGATGCTGACTGCAGCCATGAAATTAAAAGACATTTGCTCCTTGGAAGAAAAGTTATGACCAACCTAGACAGCATATTACAAAGCATTACATTGCCAACAAAGGTCCATCTAGTCAAAGCTATGGTTTTTCCAATAGTCATGTATGGATGTGAGCGTTGGACTATAAAGAAAGCTGAGCACTGAAGAATTGATGCTTTTGAACTGTGGTGTTAGAGAAGACTTTTGAGGGTCCCTTGGACTGCAAGGAGATCCAACCAGTCCATCCTAAAGGAAATCAGTCCTGAATATTCATTGGATAGACTGATGCTGAAGCTGAAACTCCAATCCTTTGGCCACCTGATGCAAAGAACTGACTCCTTGGAAAAGACCATGATGGTGGGAAATATTGAAGGTGGGAGGAGAAGGGGACAACAGAGGATGAGATGGTTGGATGGCATCACCAACTCAATGGACATGAGTTTGAGTAAACTCTGAGAGTTGGTGATGGACAGGGAGGCCTGGCGTGCTGCAGTCCATGGGGTCGCAAAGAGTCAGACACGACTGAGAGACTAAACTGAACTGAACTGAAGTCTTTATACTTTGTTTAATAAATGAAGATGTAGATTAAGACTTCAAAAAATTAAGTCTCCAAGGAGAGGGGGTTGTCAAATATGCCAGGCATCCACTGAGGGCAGCATTAGATTAGCTTCTTACTACTCAGCTTGCAGCCAACTCATTGACATGAAGCATTCCATTTCTGGAGAAGCTAAAATTCTATATTTCGTATGAAGTTTCATATTTAAAAAAAATTTAATGCCACTTGTCAAGCAGAACATATAGGTAACCAGTTTTCAGCTTCAGAGGCATTCTAGTACAGATGACATTTCTCCACTTTCAAACAAAATTGCTGTGAGCAGGCAGGACAAAAGACGCTAATGGAGCAAACAAGGATCCTCCTGTGAAATCCATAAATGCTTTCCTCCCTTTGAAGGAACCCACAGTGTCCATCTGAGGAACATTAACTCCTTCACTGCCTGGAGGCATCACCAGAAGCCCAAAAATAGATCACATGCCAAACGATACTGTTGGACTCTAAAAGAAAGGATTCTTTCATTTAAATAAGCACATTTTCTCCCTATTTAGGAAATATAAGGTCATTTAGGAATCAACAGCAATAGAAGAACAATCCCATTTGAGAAAACACATTATTGCACCAGAGGCAACACTTAGAACAGCATAATCAGGCCAGAGTTTAATTACAGGTGGGTTGTTGGCCTGTTTTAACTAAAAGAAGTAATGTCAATACTTAAAAGACAGTCAACTCTCAGGTGTTAAGGATCTGATTCACCATTTTATTGGTTACTCAACCCCAAATTTTGTCCTTTCTTGCTTAGAAATATGTTGCTCAGTCGTGTCCAACTCTTTGCAACCCCATAGACTGTAGCCCACCAGGCTCCTCTGTCCATGTGGATTCTCCAGACAAGGAGTGGGTTGCCATGCCCTCCTCCTAGGGAATCTTCCCAACCCAGGGACTGAAGCCAGGTCTGCTGCAGTGCAGGTGGATTCTTTACCATCTGAGCCACCAGATGCTGGCAAATGCAGACTTATCAAGTTTATATATATCTTCAGTCCAGTTTAGTTCAGTCGCTCAGTCATGTCCGACTCTTTGCGACCCCATGAATCACAGCACGCCAGGCCTCCCTGTCCATCACCAACTCCCGGAGTTCACTCAGATTCACGTTCATCAAGTCAGTGATGCCATCCAGCCATCTCATCCTCTGTCATCCCCTTCTTCCCATGGCCCCAATCCTTCCCAGCATCAGAGGCTTTTCCAATGAGTCAGCTCTTCGCATGAGGTGGCCAAAGTACTGGAGTTTCAGCTTTAGCATCATTCCTTCCAAAGAAATCCCAGGGCTGATCTCCTTCAGAACGGACTGGTTGGATCTCCTTGCAGTCCAAGGGACTCTCAAGAGTCTTCTCCAACACCACAGTTCAAAAGCATCAATTCTTTGGTGCTCAGCCCTCTTCACAGTCCAACTCTCACATTCATACATGACCACAGAAAAACCATAGCCGTGACTAGACAGACCATATTCGGCAAAGTAATGTCTCTGCTTTTGAATATACTATCTAGGTTGGTCATAACTTTTCTTACAAGGAGTAAGCATCTTTTAATTTCATGGCTGCAATCACCATCTGCAGTGAAAGTTGAGCCAAAAATACACACACATACAGAATACATCCAGCATTAGGTATTCTATGGAGGTTTTTTTCTTATTTGTATTATTGCAGTAATGAGTGCTTTATTGCTTATCTTTTGCTTAAAGTTCTGTTTCTGTATCTTTTTAAATCAGAGTCCAACATGAATAGTAGGGGAAATTTATAGCACTAGCATGTTTCTATTTTGTAAAAAATCAATTGTATTTTTAAATGAAGTGTTAACTTGAAAAAATGAGATTTTTTTTTACTGTTAATGGAACTGTATATGTAATAACACCTTTCTAATCAGAAGATAACTTGTTTCATGACCTCAACAATCTAAAACATATCCAAGAAAATGAAATTGAACTAATAAGTCTATGAGAGCCAAAACAGATGATAACAAAAAAATAATACCACCACCTCCAGTTGCCAGAGAGGATTTTCTTTAAATCATTTTGAAATACCTTCATAAATATAATCTCATTTGGTTATTCTTAACAACACTACAAGAAAGAAAAGCTTGGCCATATTATCTGTATTTTTCAGATGAGAAATGAAGGGTGACCATATAAGATTTCTCCCAAATCATGACAGTGCTTGGGGTCTTGTTAATAATGATGACAGGACAGCAAACATAAACTGGGATGGCCCTAGGCAAACTGGAGCCTACGGCCACCCTGGAAACATGAGGCACAAAGCCACGTCCTTACGTGTGTGAGTTCCTCAGTCCTTCTCTTAGAGTTTATTTGCTCCCTGTAATAGCTGTTGCACCTCCCCCGAGAGGCAAGATGCTACCTGCAGCTGACAGATGAAGCACACAGATTCAGCCTAGAAGGGCAGGGTTGAGCGGGGCCAGTGGCCACATAAGAGCTTCCCTGGTGGCTCAGACGGTAAAGAATCTGCCTGCAGTCAGGAGTGAAAGAGAAAGTCGCTCAGTCGTGTCTGACTTTGCGACCCCATGGACTATACAGTCGGTCCATGAATTCTCCAGGCCAGAATACTGGAGAGGGTAGCCTTTCCTTTCTCCAGGGGATCTTCCCAACCCAGGGATTGAACCCAGGTCTCCCACATTGCAGGCAGATTCTTTACCAGCCAGAAGGGAAGCCCAAGAATGCTGGAATAGGTAGCCTATCCCTTCTCCAGGAGATCTTCCCGACCCAAGAATTGAACCAGAGTCTCCTTTACCAACTGAGAATAGCATGTTTCTATTTTGTAAAAAATCAATTGTATTTTTAAATGAAGTGTTAACTTGAAAAAATGAGATTTTTTTTTTACTGTTAATGGAACTGTATATGTAATAACACCTTTCTAATCAGAAGATAACTTGTTTCATGACCTCAACAATCTAAAACATATCCAAGAAAATGAAATTGAACTAATAAGTCTATGAGAGCCAAAACAGATGATAACAAAAAAATAATACCACCACCTCCAGTTGCCAGAGAGGATTTTCTTTAAATCATTTTGAAATACCTTCATAAATATAATCTCATTTGGTTATTCTTAACAACACTACAAGAAAGAAAAGCTTGGCCATATTATCTGTATTTTTCAGATGAGAAATGAAGGGTGACCATATAAGATTTCTCCCAAATCATGACAGTGCTTGGGGTCTTGTTAATAATGATGACAGGACAGCAAACATAAACTGGGATGGCCCTAGGCAAACTGGAGCCTACGGCCACCCTGGAAACATGAGGCACAAAGCCACGTCCTTACGTGTGTGAGTTCCTCAGTCCTTCTCTTAGAGTTTATTTGCTCCCTGTAATAGCTGTTGCACCTCCCCCGAGAGGCAAGATGCTACCTGCAGCTGACAGATGAAGCACACAGATTCAGCCTAGAAGGGCAGGGTTGAGCGGGGCCAGTGGCCACATAAGAGCTTCCCTGGTGGCTCAGACGGTAAAGAATCTGCCTGCAGTCAGGAGTGAAAGAGAAAGTCGCTCAGTCGTGTCTGACTTTGCGACCCCATGGACTATACAGTCGGTCCATGAATTCTCCAGGCCAGAATACTAGAGAGGGTAGCCTTTCCTTTCTCCAGGGGATCTTCCCAACCCAGGGATCGAACCCAGGTCTCCCACATTGCAGGCAGATTCTTTACCAGCCAGAAGGGAAGCCCAAGAATGCTGGAATAGGTAGCCTATCCCTTCTCCAGGAGATCTTCCCGACCCAAGAATTGAACCAGAGTCTCCTTTACCAACTGAGATATCAGGGAAGCCCACAATGCAGGAGAACTAGGTTCTATCCCTGGGTCAGGAAGATCCTTTGGAGAAGGGAATGGCTACCCATTACAGCGTTATTGCCTGGAGGATTCTATGGACAAAGGAGCCTGGTGGGCTGCAGCCCATGTGGTCCCAAATGGTAGGACATGACTGAGTGACTAACACAGACACACACACACACACACACACACCGAATCACAATCACCAGGGCACTTAATAAACTTGTGGCTGATATTCGAATCAAATGTCCAATCAGTCCTATGGTCAAATGTAGTGCTCAGACTCTAAGTCAGGGAGTGGAAGAGTCCTGATGTCAGAGCTTTGCTCCCCAATATTTCCAGCAAGCAACTGCTCTGTATTTGGGGTACAGGGATTGTTCAGGAGGGATAATAAGAAACGATGAGGATAAAGACAGCAAAAGTCAAGAAGGTAAGTCTGGGAAAAAGAGGTAAAGTTCAAAGCAATGCCCAATCCCAGTGGAGAGGAACAGAGCTTAACAAGAGCTGCAGAAAGCAATTAGAGATACAGACCAGACATGTGTAGTGGGAGCTTAGAGGAAGCCAGGGCTCAGGGAACATTCATCAGAGCAGGGACCTGAGGACCAAGGTCAGATTTCGAGTGCTGAAACTAAACCCAGGAATGAGGCTTCTACTTTCTGCTAGGCTGGCAGCTAGGGGAAGATCTTCCGAAAGAAGAAAGGAAGAACTGAGTCTCATAGGAAGGAACCTCAGTTCTGACCAGTTCATCATCTGATCATCTTGGTTACCAAGAACAGGGGGGAAATGGGATGCTGCTGGACTCAGGCAGTGTCACAGTCAGGGACCTGCTGACATCTGGGAAGAGGGAGACACCCTTGAATGAGTAAACAGAGACCCAAATGGGTTAAGCAGGATTCTGAGTCCCAACAGTTCATGAGGGCACTTGGTTGAAAGTGAAAGTGAAATTCACTCCATCCTGTCAGACTCTTTGTGACCCCGTGGACTATATAGTCCATTGAATTCTCCAGGCCAGAATACTGGAATAGGTAGCAATTCCCTTCTCCAAAGGATCCTCCCAACCCAGGGATCGAACCCAGGTCTCCTGCATTGCCAGCGAATTCTTTACCAGCTGAGCTGCAAGGGCACTTGGTTAGATGGTATCTAATGGGATTCTTATTCTTTTTTTTTAATAACATTTTTTTTAATTTTTACTTTTGACTGTGCTGGGTCTTATGGCTGCACAGACTTTTTTCTAGCTGCCAAGAGTGGGGGCTGCTCTCTAGTTGTGATGTGCTGCTGCTGCTGCTAAGTAGCTTCAGTCGTGTCTGACTCTGCAACCCCGTAGACAGCAGCCCACCAGGCTCCCCTGTCCCTGGGATTCTCCAGGCAAGAATACTGGAGTGGGTTGCCATTGCCTTCTCCAATGCATGAAAGTGAAAGTGAAGTTGCTCAGTCGTGTCCGACTCAGTGATCCCATGGACTGCAGCCTACAAGGCTCCTCCATCCATGGGATTTTCCAGGCAAAGTACTGGAGTGGGGTGCCATCACCTCCTCCAGTTGCGATGTGAGGGCTTCTCAATGCGGTGGATTCTCTTGTTGCAAAGCACGGGCTCTAGGGTGTGAAGACTTCAGTAGTTATGGATCTTGGGCTCTAGAGCACAGGCTCAATAGTTGTGGTGTATGGGCCTAGTGCTTCAAGGCAGGTAGGATCTTCCCAGACCAAGGATTGAACTAGTGTCTCCTGCATTGATAGGCGGAGTCTTTATCACTGAGCCACCAGGGAATGGGCTTCTTATTTCTGAAACTGGTTTTAAATGGCAAACTTTAATCTTTTTTTAAGGTTAATTATATGCTGTTTTTAAAGGTGTGGCTATATTAAGATCTATATTAATAGATCTTAGAAAGATGATCTGTCCAAAATAATTAACATGAAAAGTCTTTGCTTCAAGAGTAAGATGCCCTAGCTACTTAGAAGCTTCAATCATCCAGAGCAAAGCACTCAAACATGTCTGAGAGCCCTGAGTTCAGTGCAATTGAGTATTGTTTTGCTTTAAAAGATTAGGATCTCTGCAAAATTAGCATATACCTAAATACTTCTTATGTCCCATTTGAACTCCCTACTACTGAGTTGTGATGCTTGGAGTGGCTTCCTAAAATGTTCTGCATTTCCAAATCTCATCTGGAAATGAGGGGATTAAACTCTTTAGGTCAGAGGTCAACACATAGGCCAAATCCAGCCCAGCATCTGTTTTAGTGAATAATTGGGAACACAGACACCCTTAACCATTGACATATCTCTATGACTGCTCTTCTATAGTCATAGAATGCCACCTACAATGGCAGTTGAGTAGTTACAACAGATACTTTATGGCACACACAGCATAAAATATTTTTAGGTGACGGAATATTTACTATTTGCAAGAAAATGTTTGCCCTTACCTGACTTAATTAGTCTTTGATTTTACCGATATAGACTGATACACAAGTATGGAAATCCATATATACAATATAAAAAATGTTCCTGTTGTTGGTGACTTCACTTTCTCAGAGTTTAGGCTTCTCAGTGTTTCCCAGCCTCTCTCTCTCTGCTTCTCTCTAGCAGTTTTGTTACTCGTTACGGCAATCACCTCTTCCTTTTCTTAAAAGATTCTTCCTGTTGCTTCACTTTGCATCTACTGTTTTCTCTCTCAAGTCTATCTTTTTGTAAATATGCTGTAATTAATCCCATATAACTATCGATGCTTTGAATTGCTGTGATATTTTCTTTAAAAATACAAAGGCCTTTGAAAATACTGACACTGTCTTTAAAACAAAGTACCTTTTTAAAAATAAAGCAAATAAGACCAGAATGGAGGAACTTTGTCTCTCTCCAACTAGTTGTCTTTCTTTCAGCATCCCGCAGAGTGCCCGGATCCACGCCGCTCACCTCCGTGGGCAGAAATGTCATGACTGACTTCAACTTGTTTCTCTGCTTTCACCTCAGTCTCACGCCTTCAAGCTTAAATTTCAGCTTTCAGTTTTCATCTTTATCTGCTACACTGCTTCCCAAACCTGTGCCCCTGACCTTCCCCACATCACTTCCTGCTGCTTCCTTTCCTTCATGTTGTCATAGTCTCCTGATCATAATGGAAGCATTTTAGCTAAATCTCTATCTAAAAATCTCTCCCATACCTTCGGCTCCTTTTTTCTCCTAAATCATTTTAAATCACATCACAAGGTTCTATTTTTATGTTTTCTTTAAATATACTTACCTCTGAGCATTAAAGAACTCCCACTTCTTTCCCTTGACTATCCCTGTATATATAGAACACCCACTAGGGCTACGGGTTATTTATATTCCTTTCCCAGCCTGCTGCCATTAGGAGAACTAAAGCAGAATGTTGAAACAAACCACAATGTGAATTTTTCTCTGTAGTGAATCTGAGACCAAGCAATCAACTGATAACAAAGACCACACATTCCATAATTACAGTTAATCCTGCTGAAATGCAGTGCTGGTACAGGGAAGAGATGGAGTCAACTGAGCAAATTTTTATGAAATTTAATTGAGCATCACTCTTTAAACGGCAGTATCCAAACTGATGATATGCATTCACTACTAGTCAAAGGGCTTTCCTGATAGCTCAGTTGGTAAAGAAACTGCCTGCAATGCAGGAGACCTTGGTTCGATTCCTGAGTCAGGAAGATCCCCTGAAGAAGGGATAGGCTACCCACTCCAGTATTCTTGGGCTTCCCTTGTGGCTAAGCTGGTAAAGAATCTGCCTGCAATGTGGGAGACCTGGGTTCGATCGCTGGGTTGGGAAGAGCTCCTGGAGAAGGGAAAGGCTACCCAAAACACTATTCTGGCCTAGAGAATTCCATGAACTGTATAGTTCGTGGGGTCGCAAAGAACTGGACATGACTGAGTGACTTTCACTCACTCACTCACTCGTCATAAAGATAACTAAGACTTGGGCAAGAGTATTTCAATCCCACAGCATTTCAACTACTGGGTAGGTTAAATAACTAAAAATTAAAAACTAACACTGACTGCTCTATGTAGGATAGTTCCTATGAATGCTAAAAACTTCCTAAAATGATCTCTTGCAAGCCTACCCCAAACCACTCCCTGTATGGTGTTTCGGTTGTACACTGCACAAAAGTGGCACATTCAAGGAGACTATCACATCATAGCCATCTTATTATTCTGTAAATTTTTTTTGTACTTTTATCATAACTTTGTTAACTTCAGAGATAAATGAGTTTTGTGGCAGATGACTATAAAAAGTTTTTCTTCAATAAGATTGGTATATTATCATTTTCTGATTGGACTTATGAAATAAAAATATGTTTGATTATTATAATATCTTGATAATATAACAACATTCAAAATAACCTGTATTTCTAAATAAGAAGTTGCTTTTCTCACTGAAGAACTGGTTAGAATCTTAACATTAAAAAAAAATCTCTATCAGCATCACGTATGCATAGAGTAACATGGAAATTTACAATACCACACATAAAATAGACAGCCAATGGGAATTTGCTGTATGACTCAGGGAACTCAAAGAGGGGGTCTGTGACAATCTAAAACGCTGGAATGGGGAGGGAGAGGGAAGGGAGATTTGGGAGGGAGGGGACATGGGTGTACCTATGGCTGATTCTTATTGGTATAGGACAGAAAAAAACACAAAATTCTGTAAGCAGTTATCATTCAGTTAAAAAACAAAGAAGAAAAAAAACTGACACAATATATTCTTAAAAAACAATTTCTATTGGCAGCAATACACTGTAGTTCATGTACTCTGCCATATTTTTCCTACCAAGTGGGATTGCAGAGTTCCTATTTTAAATATACAGGCACTTTCATTATGATACAAATAACTAGGCAGTAACTAATATTAATTTAGCATTAATAATATACAAAGTAAGCACTAAATTGACATAAATTAGAGATTACTATGTAATGATCTGCTAATTACATTATAGCACTTGTTTATTTGTTGCTATGGAAATTTCATAATTAACTGTTATTAAAATTTGGGGCTTGTTACCTATCTCTTATTTTTAAATTTAATTTTCTAATTATTGTGATTAAAAATTCAAATCATGTATTATGTTTAATAATTTCATTTCTATTATTTATTCACAATTATTTTATGTTTGCATCACTGTAATTAATGAGAAATATATAACATACTAACTTCAAAAAGATGTTTTACTTGAGAATGGAAAGCTTTCTCTAATTTATGCCAAGATGCCCTGTCAGTTAGCAGCAGCCCTGATTTCTCCAGCACTATGATGGAGAAGATACTATTATTTTTCCTTCTTCACACATGAGGAAAGAGGGAAGAGAGGCTTAGAAATCTTAAATAATTTGCTCAGTGTCAGAGATAGCAAGTTATGAAGGCAAGAGTCAAATTCTAACACTTTGAGACAGAGCCTTCCTGCCTAACTGCTGAACTGCAGGGTTTGGGAAATTGCAGGTCTCTCCTCTTTAAAAAGGGCCTCCTTTGGGTTCCTGCCTGACGAGACACTTCTTTCACTGATGTCACCAACTGGACCACAAAGGTGAAGTGGGTCCAGAAGGTGACAGCAGTGGCAATGGAAGTCCACCGCGAGGAACAAGCCAGAAGTGCAGTTAAACACTGGATCTCCAAAAACGTGTGCTTGGTGTGGGAGGAGACCACAGTTTGATGAGAAGCAGGTTAGATTCCAATTCTGCCTCTGCCGCTTACTCAAGAACTACCCACCAAACCCTTGGTCCCCTCCAGTATCCCTCTCCAGGCATTCACTTGTCCAAGCCAGGACCCCCGGAATCAGTCTTTCCCTCATCACCCCACCTCTTCCCAACCATCCTAACAGCCATGGAGTTATTTACCAAATATCTCACAGACTAGCCTGTTTCCTCACCATCTCTACCACGGTCACTCCGGTCTCACCAGCATCTCACACCAGTTACTGTAAGCCCCTCTTCTCCAGTCTCCCTTTTTATATTCTGACACCTCTTCAGTTTATTCTCCCCATTTTCATCTCATCAAAATCAGGTATTTACTTACAACCTTGGAATATCTGTTGTTCCTCAACATCAAATTCTACCCTAGCCTACAAGGTCATCCAAGGTCAGGTCCTGCCTCCTTCCCCAGTCAACTTCCCTGCTTGACACGCCTCCCCTCTTCTACTCAGCAGACCTGGTTCAGATTCTCAGAGGTTCTCAACCCCTCCCACGTGAAAGCCTTTGCAGGAGCTGTTCACTTTGGCCTCGTTAACACCCATTTATCTTTCAAACTCACCTTAAGCATCAGAGCCTCCAGATGGGCCTTCCTGACCTTGACTTTTCCCCCTTATCTGTCCCTACCCACACTGGCTGCTGATCAGATCAGTTACCCACTGCTAGTTTCTCCTACATTCAACCTTTTGTTTGTCTTTCATGGTCTTTATCACAGGAGGGCTTCCCAGGTGGCTCAGTGGTAAAGAATCTGCCTGTCAACGCAGGAGACACAGAGGATGCAGGTTCAATCCCTGGGTTAGGAAGATCCCCTGGAGGAGTAGGAAATGGCAACCCACTCCAGTATTCTTGCCTGGAGAATCCCATGGACAGAGGAGCCTGACAGCCTATAGTCCATGGGGTCACAAAGAGTCGGACAGGACTGAAGAAACTTAGCATGCACGCACACACACATACAGTTACCAGTTGATTAATGTCTGCCTTCCCCAGTGGACACAAAGTCAAAAACAGGAAGTGACCATGTCTGTTTTGCTCACCGTTTGGATTCTTGTGCTTAGCACAAAGCATAGTTCACTAAATTCCTTTAAAATGACTAAAAGAAACGTGTGGCTTTGAGCAGATTACTTTAACTTTCTTAGTCTCTTTCCTCAACTGTTAAAAAAAAAAAGGGATAATAGCAATACCTACCTCAAAAGTCATCGTGAGACGTCAGTAAAAGCAGCATTGTAAAGCACTAAGCACTCAGCGCATTGTTCCCTGCAATAACACGAACGACAAGAATTAGTCTCTATTTTCAAACTGCTTGTAGTCCTACAGAAAAAGGAAGTCATTCACACAAATAATTAAAACACTGCAGAATATGAGCTTATCAGATTAGCCTTTACCGTCTGAGCCACTAGGGAAGCCCATAGAAAGCCTAGCCTAAGGCAAAAAGGACTTCCCAGGTGGCTCAGTGGTAAAGAATCCACCTGCCAATGCAGGAGACCCAGAAGGCACGAGTTCAATCCCTGAGTCATGAAGGGTCCCTGGAGAAGGGAATGGCTTCCCACTCCAGTATGCTTGCCTGGAAAAGCCCATGGGCAGAGGAGCCCGGTGGACTACAGTCCGTGGGGTTGCAAAGAGTTGGACACAATTGAACACACATGCACTCACCACTCACTCAAGGCAAAAAAGGTGAAATGACCGATATTCAGGGCACCTTATTTATATCTCCTCTCCCCTGGGATCCCTCAGGAGCCCTACTGCTGGAATAGAAAAGACAAGGACACAAGAGTGATATGGAGAAGACAGACTTCTCCACTCCTCAGTACAGTCCTTCCTGTGTCCACAAGGCGGACCCTACTTCCTTCTCCATTTCCT
>SJYC01010066.1:0-10627 GCA_006408675.1 Madoqua kirkii | reverse complement strand
GTGTGTGTGTGTGTGTGTGTGTGTGTGTGTGTGTGTGTGTGTGTGTGTGTCCCGGCAGGACTTTTGGTCCTGTGCAAAACGTCCATAAGACATTTGGTCCACACCAAAGGTCCTTGAAATTGTTCCCTATCCAAAATAACTGTATTTAGTCCATGCCCAAAGGTTTTTTTTTTAATTCATTTCATTTTTCTAAATCTTTATTATAGTTGCTTTACAATGTTGTGTTAGTTTCTACTGTACAGCAAAGTGAATCAGCTGTATATATACATATGTACCCTTTTGGGGGGATTCCTTCCCACCACGCCCAAAGATTTTGGACAGGACCAGGTATCAAGGATCTTTAGTCCCCATGGCCCTTATGAACAGAAATGAGTGTCTGCTAACTGTGTGTGTGCCTGAAAGCAGGAATCGTTTGAAAAGTCAGCTGTTGTCCATTTCCATTATTCCTGCCTGTATCAACTACATTAAGTACCCAATTAAGGTTCATGAATGAATGAATGAAAGGGAAATGAAATTACATAGAAAACAACATGGATGCATTTTATATCTGTAAGATGTTTTTGGCAAACTCAATAGAAAAGACAAGGACACAGGAGGAACTATGAGGAAGCAGTGTACAAGCCCAGAACATAATTCTGTTCAGAGGGTTTTCAAAAGAGAGATCAAAGAAGCGAAACCCCCACCAGGGGCAGCTCTGGTATGTTTAGCCTTCAGCCGCTTCATAATCTACCTGCACCCCCTACCCTTGAGTCTACTTTGACATGAGATCTTTAAATGTTTGGGGGGAGGAGGGTTGCGGAGAGAATCACTTAACTGCTATCTGATTCTTCATCTGTAAAATAGAGCTATGACACTGACCTTCCTCCTAGAGCTATTGTGTGGGATAATTAATTAATAATTGTAGAATCCTTTGAGAGTCTAAAGTGCGACATAAATGCTAAGCATTATTTCCACACAGTCTCAGCTGGCTCTTCGAAGGTACATTCTGGTCTCTATGCCTTTGATCTGCTGTTATCACCTGAAATAGAGCAAACAATGCCTCTGTATCATTAAGCAAATGCATAATGAATGCTATTCATTGTTAAAGGTTACTTAGCAATTTAACTTTTTTTTTTCTTTTGAACAGGGACATCCTCCTGTGAGAGGATTATGTAAGCTAATAGCTAATGTATCAAAGGAAAGGGGAGAAAAGGGAGCCACCATGGCAACCAGAGTCCCAAGGCCCCTGCTTCAGCCTTCAGAAGAGACTGGTGTCCACTTCACCGGAGATTAGGGAGAAAACCAGAGGAGAAGGCAGGGAGAAGGGTCAGTGGTGGAAAATGGCAGGCCAGGGCTGGGCCTCCTCCTTCCATCTCTCCGCTTACAGTGCAAGACCCCATGTGCGCTATTTGGGGGGGAGGAGGTTTTAGGCCAAGAGTCAAGTTTCTCCATCTCTCCATTGTTGCCCTTTTCCATGAGCCCCTTCATGTCCACTGATGCTTTACTGGGGAGATTGTTCTTCTTTTAAATAAAACCTTTTCTGGAGATAGAGGTGGGCAGTGCTGTGATCAGAAAGCCTTCATCCTTCCCTGCATTCCTACCGATGCTCATTTATCTCTACAGAAATGGACCTTGCCTTGAAGCCCAGCAGATACCAGTCCAGTCCTAACTCCCAGAGCAATCACGCCAAAGTTTTTAAGGTAAGCTAGGTAGCCTGATGGGGCTTCCCAGGCAGCTCAGTGGTAAATAATCTGCCTGAAATGCAGGACAGGCAGGTTTAATTCCTGGGTGGGAAAGACCCCTGGAGAAGGAAATGGCAACCCACTCCAGCTCTTGCTGGGAAATTCCATGCACAGAGGAGCCTGAAGGGCTACAGTCCATGGGGTTGCAGAAAGTCAGGCATGACTTAGTGATTAAACAACAACAACATTATCCTATAAAATGTGGAAAAGCTTGAAACTTGTAGATTCATTCCTTTTATTTTATATTAAAATATTGGAACAGGATTACAACTCCCTTATGTGTTTCCTTTAGATTTAGACAGAAGAAATAAAGCACTCATTTATTTGGTTTAGATTTTGTAGGTTTAGATTCTTATCTTCTGGTGCAGTTAGAAGGTATTGGGTTATTTTACAAGTTAAATCTTTAAATGTTAGAGCTAACTTTTAAACCATGTTTTTCAAAAACTATATACATTTACAATGTACTTCTCTCCCTCTATTCCTTTAAATAATACCCAAAACACAACTCTCACATCCCCCTCTATGTTTTTTACTGCCTTGACTATAGAGATTTTATGTCCCTTATTTGGCATTGCTGTTTATTGTCATTCCTCCATAATTCTGGGTTGTTTTTTTCTTTTTTTCTTTGCTGACCTGATTTTATTTCAGTATCCTTTGGAAAATCTATCTTCACTATGCTTAGTTAACTCAAACTTTGGCACCATTGGAAAAGGCTGGAAAATCTTTCTTAACATGGAACAAGATCACCACCAAGTGGTCAGGCTGGGTCAGCTTCCTTCTGTGCATCTTTTCAGATTCCTCCCCCAACATTTTTATTTCATCGGATTATACACAGCAGAAGTGTCCTTAAAGATAACTAATCCAGCTCCTATGCTCTTCAAATGAGAAACTGAAGGTCAGAAAGATGAATTTCTTTGATCGAGGCCATGATGTCTCATAACATGCTATAGTCTGCATTTTTTCAATGACAATGTCTCGAAACTGGGATTGAACTTCAGGGTCAACCAATCCAATCCTCTGTTATGTAGACAGATGGCTTCCCTGGTGGCTCAGTGGTAAAGAACCTGCCCGCCAATGCAGGAGACAGGGTTTGGTCCCTGGGTCAGGAAGGTCCCCTGGAGAAGGCAATGGCACCCCACTCCAGTATTCTTGCCTGGGAAATCCCATGGACAGAGGAGCTGGCAGGCTATAGTCCACGGGGTCTCAAAAGCACTGGACACGACTTAGCAAATAAACAAATCATATAGATGGGGAAACTGAGACATAGAGAAAGAAAATGCCTTCTCAAAGTTCAGAGAGCTGATCAGATTTGTACAAGAACCCAGCTTCAATCACACGTAGGCTGGCATTCATCCTCCTACTAAACCACCTCATTTGAAATTTTTTTTTGCCCCCATAAATTATAAGTCTAGTCTTAAGAGGTGGCCACAGTATTTGAGAGTAAAGTACTCAAATTTTTTCTTCTTTGAAATAAACAAGTCTACACCAGAGGAGCCCCTTTTTTTCTTACAATTTTATTTATTTTTGACTGTGCTGGGTCTTTCTTGCTTTGCAGGCTTTCTCTAGCTGTGGTGAGCCAGGGCTACTCTCTAGTTGCCGTGCAGGGTTCTCACTGCGGTGGTCCCTCTCATGGTGGAGCACAGGCTGTAGCGTGCGTGGACTTCAATAGTTGCAGTTCCCGGGCTCTGGAGCACAGGCTCAGGAGCTGTGGCGCATGGGCTTGTTTGCTCCGAGGCACGTGGGATCTTCCCCAACCAGGGATCAAACCGGTGTCTCCCACATTGGCGGGTGATCTCTGTACCTCGGAGCCACCCCTGAGCCACCGCTGAGTTCCACCTCCCAGAGAAGCCTTTTGGAAAAGGCAAATTTCATTCTTGCGGATGAATTGTTCCTTGTGAACAGATAGAAAACATATTTCACCACTTTTGTTTATACTTAGTAAGTGATGAATTTGAGCGAAGGTAATTAGAAATTCCAAATATACTCTTTTAACTTAGGGAAAAGACTTATCTCTAGCTCAGAATGTCTTGATTCTAAGGTTTGACTGCCGGGATTAGAGAACTTTCTTTGGTAAACTGAGACAACTGGTCATTGTCTTTGAATTCTCTTCCATCTACCTTCAGAGTCACTGTAACAGAAGTAGAAAGGACCACAGCACTGAAGATTCCTCATCACTCTGAGTAATCTGAGTTCCTCAGTTCTCAGGGGGAAGAGGAATTCACATCGGGCGGCAGGTGCTACGCATTCTTGCCCCAGCCTGTGTTGCACGCCCTCCTGAGTTTCCCTGCACTATGACGCTGGGCTTTCCCCTCCCTACCCCCTCTTCTCTTCTCCATTCTTAGGGCTCTGAGGTGCCTCCTCAGCTTCTGGTGGGAAAGCTCTGAGTTGGATTCACCAAGTTTTTCAATGGGTCCTCAGGGAGGTTGGGGCCTGGCAGCCCTAGCATTAAACTACTCTATAGCCACATTTAGTGACTTCTCTCCATTTCCTGCTGCATGGTTCCCCTTTCCTCCTCTGTGTCTCCTGGGATCACCTCCCAGGTAAACTAGCTGCATCCAGAGCTTTGCCTCAGGGTCTCATCTTGAGGTGATGCAGGCCACGATGCTGACACTGTAACCAAGCCAGCTTTCCGCCTTGGTGCCAGAATAAGCATGGCCCTCTGATAAGCGTGTCCACCGGAGGTGGTTCAGCCTGGCCTTCGCTCCTGCACGTGGGCAGATGAACCATTAAGCTTGGGAAGTTAAAGTGACGGGCCTTCACTTGAACAAGCCTCTTACAAGACCCTGGGAGGGTCCCTGGAAATATACTTATATGGTAGTATGTTTTTGTAAAATTTGCAAAAGTAGGGCATTTTAACCACAGTTAAGACAACTGTTTCTGTCCAAGTGACATCTAGTGGCAGAGACCACTTTGGGAGTCTGACGCAGGTGGAAATTGAGCTAGGAACACATTTTAGTTGAACTTTGGAAAGATGATTTAGAACATTTCAGTAAAATAAATGCAAAATTATAGACTCCTGGTTTGTGTGAATATGGAATATGCTTTCTGCTATCTTTAAATTTATGTATTTAAAGAATGAAAAGAAAATGTAGACTAAAAAATAATGGGTAAGAAACAAAAGCAGTAGAGTGATAAATGGAGCAATAAAGTTAATAAAATTATTCTTATATCAAGAAGTGAACTGCAACCAAAAAATTCATATCAAATGCAGTAATTTATTAAGAGGAATAAATACATTGAGTAGAAGGAACAGGTTCATGAACTATTTGATAACCTAATTAATAAAGAGAAGTGAATCATATGAATACATTGGAAAAATATTAAATATCTTGATTATTTGACACCACATACTGACATCAATAACCTCAGATATGCAGATGACACCACCCTTATGGCAGAAAGTGAAGAGGAGCTAAAAAGCCTCTTGATGAAAGTGAAAAAGGAGAGTGAGAAAGTTGGCTTAAAGCTCAACATTCAGAAAACGAAGATCATGGCATGTGATCCCATCACTCCATGGGAAATAGATGGGGAAACAGTGTCAGACTTTATTTTGGGGGCTCCAAAATCACTGCAGATAGTGATTGCAGCCATGAAATTAAGACGCTTACTCCTTGGAAGGAAAGTTATGACCAACCTAGACAGCATATTGAAAAGCAGAGACATTTCTTTGCCAACAAAGGTCCATCTAGTCAAGGCTATGGTTTTTCCAGTAGTCATGTATGGATGTGAGAGTTGGACTATAAAGAAAGCTGAGCACTGAAGAACTGATGTTTTTGAACTGTGGTATTGGAGAAGATTCTTGAGAGTCCCTTGGACTGCAAGGAGATCCACCAGTCCATCCTAAAGATCAGTCCTGGGATTTCTTTGGAAGGAATGATGTTAAAGCTGAAACTCTAGTACTTTGGCCACCTGATGCAAAGAGTTGACTCATTGGAAAAGACTCTGATGCTAGGAGGGATTGGGGGCAGGAGGAAAGGGGATGACAGAGGATGAGATGGCTGGATGGCATCACCGACTCGATGAACGTGAGTTTGTGTGAACTCTGGGAGTTGGTGATGGACAGGGAGGCCTGGCGTGCTGCAATCCATGGGGTCACTAAGAGTCGGACATGACTGAGCAACTGAGCTGAACTGACATCAATGACTGTACTGTAAACGCATGATACATAAGTGCAATGAGGGTGCCTGTGACAAATTGGTAAATGAGTGTCATGAATTTGAAGTATTTAAAATTAGACACTGCACAAAAAAACCCTGAAGTGCCCTAAAAACATACAGATCATATACACCAAAAGCTTAAAAGAGAATTTCCAACTTTGACAACAATCCTAACAATTTATGTGCCACTGCCAATCATGAGTTTGAAGCTGAAAGAAATGTTTCTAAACTATCAAAATAAAGACCAAATGTTAATCAGTCAGAGTAGAGGAAGTACTAAATTTATCTTCTATGCTCTCTGTGGAAAATATTCTCAAAATATTCTCATATGAAAAAACAACCAAGGAGTGTGCTCCCCAAAATGTTGGGGGAAAATTATCAAACGAGTTTGTAACAAGTTAATAAAAAACATTACTTTTCCAGATGTTGTGATGTTTGTGCTATTTGTCATGACTTATAATTTCTTTCCTTATCCCTCCAAATTATTTTCATATCCAATTTTGTATTCTTTTTCTTACAGAGAGCCTCCCAAATTGTATAAGCTTCCATATCTTACCAAGGTATCCTCTAACGAATGTAATGTGTGTATGCATGCGTGCTAAGCCCCTCACTTGTGTCTGACTCTTTGTGTCCCCATGGACTGTAGTCTGTCAGGCTCTTCTGTCTATGGAATTTTCCAGGCCAGAATACTGGAGTGGGTTGCCATGCCCTCCTCCAAGGGATCTTCCCTGCCAGCGTTTCATATGTCGCTAGTATTGGCAGGCAAGTTCTTTGCCACTAGCGCCCTGGGAAGCCTGAATGTAATACATCAGGCCTTAATCCTGCAAGGGAAAAGAAGCAAGATGCTCTATCACCTGCTGAATATGCCAGGAATGGGTATGAACCATGAGATTCTCCAAATCAATACATGTAAAGAGAGTGGGAAAACAGTAAATGATCTTTCTGATATGTCATGAATCGTTACATTTCACAGTAAAGTTAGGAGTATCTCCATTTACTCAAGAAAGGAATTACCATCTACTTTATGTGATAGTGACCTACCCTGCTGACATTTCCAAAACATAGAAAGAAAACTGTCACATAAATTACAGAGGCAGTCATCACAGGGGAATGAAAGAAAATTGACAGAGACCTTGGAAAACTGGAGCCTGTTCCATTTTTTAGGCTTAGGGACCATTAAGAAAATAAGACAGTGTGTTAAACCCTGCAGGTCAGAATCCATTACTGAGCAGTAGAAGCTAATATACTGTAACAATTATTTTAGAAAAAAAGAAATGGTTTTAAAAGAATAAACTAATTTAGAAAACAGTTGGATAACACATAGTTATATTAAGGGTTCCAAGAAGCATCTGTGTATGAAGGGGTGTGTATAGGGTTAAAGTGTAAAATGAATTTTTGCTATGACTCATAGCCTAAAAAGTTTGAAAAGTATGTATAAGGAACATGGAGTGGTTGCAGATTCAAGCACAAGAGAATAAGAATGACAGAAACAGCAGAGTTCAGTTTGGAAATCTGTAGCAGATTATAAATTCACTCAAATTGAGGAGGCATTTTTTAAACAGAAATAATTGTCATGATTGGATTCTGGAGTGAAACCACAAAAGCTTATTGACTCAAAATACAATATATAAATTATAGTATGATATGATACCATGTGATAAAATATGGTATGGTTAACATAATGACACGATGTAACATAATGAACACAATACAACATAAATAAACAATTGTAGTTATTATGGCCCTAAGCCAGCACTCCCATTTTCCTCCCCACTGTCTCTCTCATTTGTAAGACTCATGAGCAAACTGGTTTTAGATAGTCTCCAATTATAGGATTTCAAGCACAATATTATGTGTATACATTTCAAAACACAATATAACAGTCTGTAATGATAATTTAATATTGTTTTGCACTACCACTTGATTTAACATAACTGTTACCTAAACCTTTTTGCCTAATTAGAACCACTCACCCTTCTTTGCCTTCACCTCCCCCAAAAGAACAACAGAGTACTGAATAGGCTAAAAGGAATACCTTTTTTTAAACTGGGTAACAGTTAAGATCAAATGACACATTTGTTTTCAGGTGTAACATTTGTAATTCCAGCCTTAAGACAATCCTCTGATGTTAACACTGTCAATGTCTCTAAATAATGAAGTGACAGAATAAAAAGTCAATATGCAACAGCCAAGCTCAATAAAAATCTGCAGAAGGGAAAGTCATCTTTCATGAGCACCAAAGAGTAATAAATGGGCAGGTAATCCTCTGAGCTTACTTTGTCACATGTTACAACAATAATAAAGGAACTACAGTCCAATTTTTTTTTTTTTACTTCAGTACCACAAGGAACTTCCCAGGTAGCACTAGTGGTAACAAACCCCCCAGCCGATGCAGGAGGCTGAAGAGACAAGGGTTCAATCCCTGGATCAGGAAGATCGTCTGGAGAAGAAAATGGCAACCTACTCCAGTATTCTTGCCTGAAGAATCCCATGGACAGAAGAGCCTGGCAGGCTATGGTCCATAGGGTCACTAAGAGTCAGACATGACTGAAGTGACTTCACATGCATACACCGTAAGAGTATTAGCAATATGTATGTTGATTACATACAACTGGATTTAAATCTTAAGAGTATATTCAGACGGAAAGAGAGAAGGGGAAGAGTATTAATATTTATGAATGTCAATAGGGTTGGGCACTCTATTTCATCCATTATATGCCTTATCTGAGGCTTCCCTGGTGGCTGAGATGGTAAATAATCCACTTGCAATATAGGAAACCCAGGTTTGATTCCTGTGTCAAGAAGATCCTTCAGAGAAGGGAATGGTTACCCAGTCCAGTATTCTTGCCTGGAGAATCTCATAGACAGAGGAGCCAGCCAGGCTACAATCCATGGGGTCACAAAGCGACAGACATGACTGAGTGACTAAGCACACACAATACACACCTTACTTTATGAGGTATAATGATGTATGGTATTTTAATATTGCCAAAAATTTTTGTAAAACTATGTCATCTATTACCATTCTCATGTTATAAAGAAACTATTGGTTTTCTGTCTCTGTGTTGTTAACAACTTACCCATACCTTTGTTTGCTCAGAGCATAAATTTGTCTTCCTCTTCTGTAGTTCAGAAAGGTAAAATGGGTGGGCCTAAAATCAAGATGTTGCCAGGATTTTGTTCCTTTCCAGGGCCTCTAGGGGAGGACCCCATTCCTTCCATCACCTAGAGGCTCCCCACACCTTGAAGGTTTTACCCCCTCAGCTCTTGACATTCTTCCTCCATCTTCAAAGTTAACGACATTCGACTAAGTCCTTCTCATGCTGCTTTCTCTCTGGTTTCTTTCAGTTCTCTCTTCCACTGTTAAAGGCCTTTGGGGTCACACTGGGCTCACCCAGATAATCCACAACTGGACGATTTAGGGGAGGGAGAGGATAGCATGATAGCTGAATATGGCAGATCCAACAGCAGTCTGAAGACACTGGGCTCCAGGTGGGCCCGAAGGGAAATGAGGGCACCAAAACCCCTGCACTGGCCTCCCTATCCTTCTCCCTGCTGTCTTCACCTAGCCTGTCTCAACTAGAGAACAGGCAGCCCGTCGCTGTGAATGAGTTACAACTCACTAACCTGTACTGGCAGGAATGCGGATCCCAGGTCGGGTGTGTGCCCACAGGTACAGCCACTTTTGTCTTTGGGGCTTTGGCTAGAGATGGGCAAGGCAGGGGACCTGGGACAGAGAAAGAAGGCACAGACATGGCTTGACTGAGTATCTAGTTCACCTCATAGTCCCTTTGTTGAGGAGGGACAGGGGGCTGTCACCAAGAGGCCCAAGGAGATCCATTTATTTGTTGAATAGAGTCTCCTCATTCACAGAGCATCTTTTTCCCACATAGATTTTTAAATGCATGGGAAAGACTTAGATGCAAAGGTATTCATAGACACAGTTTTATTTATTTTTAACCTTTGTTTTTCAACTGGATGTGGAGTTTTTAACTAATAAACTATTGATATACTCTGTGTTGTGCTCAGTCACTTCAGTCGTGTCCAGCTCTTTGAGATGCTACGGGCTGTAGCCCACCAGGCTCCTCTGTCCATGGGATTCTCCAGGCAAGAATACTGGAATGAGTTGCCATGCTCTCCTCCAGGGGTCCTTCCAACATAGGGATCGAACCCTCGTTTTCTGTGTCTCCTGCATTGCAGGTGGAGGCTAATTATTTTTACAATGCCTTTAGCATGTGTTGACTTTTTCTTCATTTGCAAAAAGATCTGCTTCATTCTGCAGGAAAAAAATCCTACTGCCTACTCTGAGTCATCCTGAGTGGTGAGGGTTGCCTGTTCTCACAGCTTTATTAGGATACTTGACAATAATTCACAGGTCTTTAGGGAGTCAGCAGGCTCTCAGACACTGCCTGGAATGGTGATAAACATTTATATATATATGTATATATATATATAGTGTAATATATATAAATAATGTAAAATACATACTTATATATCATATAATTAAACATATATATAAATTATATAAAGTGTAAAATTTATATATATATATTTAAATAGTGTAACTCATACATGGTTCCCTCAAGCAATTAGCCTGTGTTGCTTGCCACTAGTTGTTTTGCTTCCATCCGCAAAGAATAAGCATTTGGTCTCTCTGCTCAGAATTATCATGTATTTCCTTCTTCCCTCTAGGTAGGTCACCAGATTTGTGAACAGTGGGCATCAAACAGTCACTAAAAAAAACAAATA
>SJYC01010065.1:0-22282 GCA_006408675.1 Madoqua kirkii | reverse complement strand
GTCTTTGGGGCTTTGGCTAGAGATGGGCAAGGCAGGGGACCTGGGACAGAGAAAGAAGGCACAGACATGGCTTGACTGAGTATCTAGTTCACCTCATAGTCCCTTTGTTGAGGAGGGACAGGGGGCTGTCACCAAGAGGCCCAAGGAGATCCATTTATTTGTTGAATAGAGTCTCCTCATTCACAGAGCATCTTTTTCCCACATAGATTTTTAAATGCATGGGAAAGACTTAGATGCAAAGGTATTCATAGACACAGTTTTATTTATTTTTAACCTTTGTTTTTCAACTGGATGTGGAGTTTTTAACTAATAAACTATTGATATACTCTGTGTTGTGCTCAGTCACTTCAGTCGTGTCCAGCTCTTTGAGATGCTACGGGCTGTAGCCCACCAGGCTCCTCTGTCCATGGGATTCTCCAGGCAAGAATACTGGAATGAGTTGCCATGCTCTCCTCCAGGGGTCCTTCCAACATAGGGATCGAACCCTCGTTTTCTGTGTCTCCTGCATTGCAGGTGGAGGCTAATTATTTTTACAATGCCTTTAGCATGTGTTGACTTTTTCTTCATTTGCAAAAAGATCTGCTTCATTCTGCAGGAAAAAAATCCTACTGCCTACTCTGAGTCATCCTGAGTGGTGAGGGTTGCCTGTTCTCACAGCTTTATTAGGATACTTGACAATAATTCACAGGTCTTTAGGGAGTCAGCAGGCTCTCAGACACTGCCTGGAATGGTGATAAACATTTATATATATATGTATATATATATATAGTGTAATATATATAAATAATGTAAAATACATACTTATATATCATATAATTAAACATATATATAAATTATATAAAGTGTAAAATTTATATATATATATTTAAATAGTGTAACTCATACATGGTTCCCTCAAGCAATTAGCCTGTGTTGCTTGCCACTAGTTGTTTTGCTTCCATCCGCAAAGAATAAGCATTTGGTCTCTCTGCTCAGAATTATCATGTATTTCCTTCTTCCCTCTAGGTAGGTCACCAGATTTGTGAACAGTGGGCATCAAACAGTCACTAAAAAAAACAAATAGAGCAAAATATGTCTCAATACTTCTCTAGAGCATTGAGTCATATTACATGGAATTATAGAATACTATCAGAAAAGGGCACTTCATATACCATAATAGTCATTTTATAAAGTTCAGTTTGGTAATTCCAAGCCACATTTAATTTTCTCTGAAAATTCCCACATGGCAGAGAAGATATTGCTCTTTGCGGCTTTCAAGTCTCTTTCAGGGAACTGTAAAATGACAACATTTTAGAATTAGCACTTCATCCATAAATAAACACTAAATTACTTATACCAAATAAAGTCACCTATGTATTTTCATTAAAATAAATACTAAAATACTAAGTAGCTTTCCTATATAACCATCCTGGATTTATGAGGTTTAGAATTCTGCATTTTAGTTTAGTACAAATCACTTGCAGTTCTTCATCTCCACTGATAGATGGGGCTAGGAATTTCTGTATTAATTATAATATTTTAGCATATTAAAATTTATATCTAGATGAAGCAGATACTTCAAAGCTTCAAAACTGATGAAACTGCATACTTCTCTTTTTAAGGGATAAAACTGTTTGCATTAATATGTGAAATACACTACTAAAACACCCCCTGCTGATTTCACAGGCTTTGCAGGGAGTTATGCATAATTTTCTGAAAATTAAAAGACCGAGGATCAGATATTTATGGTGATAAAAATTAGATCTCAATAACTTTTAAAAACTTGGAAGAGTCTTTTAAGGTGGAATTTTAAAAATTCAGTTCAACTATTTAACACATGTATGCGTGTATGCTAGGTCATTTCAGTCATGTCCAACTCGTCACGACCCATGGACTTTAGCCTGCTAGGCTCTGCTGTCCATGGGATTCTCCAGGCAAGAACACTGGAGTGGGTAGCCATTCCCTTGAGGGACTTGCAGTCAGAAGATTGGAATTCGGGACTCAGCTGTGCCCTCTTTAGCACTGCAGCAGTATATATTAACTACCTTTGTAAACTTCCAGCACAGAATTGAAATCAAAATTAACCGAAGTAACTGTTTTGAGAAATAAAAGATCATCCACTCTCAAATACTGATTACTGAAGACAGCATGGCATAAGACAATAATTCCTGTATTTAGATGTGAGACAAGTTCTTAAGAACCCATCAATTCTCCATGTAACTGTGCTTTTGCTTTTGCATATTTGTTTTTTATGTGGTTTTAACCTTTTAAAAGTTCATGTGAGCATATTCTGAAGCATCTGAATACTCTCCTTCTAACTGCACACACATATATATACTCATGACAGCACTGTTGTCATTGTCCAGTTGCTAGGTGGTATCCCACTCTTTGTGACCCCAGGAACTGCAGCACTCCAGGCTTCCCAGTCCTTTACTATTTCCTGGAGCTTGCTCGGTTCATATCCATTGAGTCAATCATGCCATCCAACCATCTCAAACTCTGTCGCCCCCTTCTCCTCTTGCCCTCAATTTTTCCCTGCATCAGGGTCCCTTCCAATGAGTCGGCCTTCACATCAGGTGACCAAAGTAATGGAGCTTCAGTTTCAGCATTAGTCCTTCCAGTGAATATTCAGGGTTCACCTTCAGCATCAGTCATTTCAGTGAATATTCAGGGTTTTCTTTAGAGGTGACTGGTTTGATTCCCCCTTTGCTGTACAGGGACTCTCAAGGGTCTTCTCCAGCACCAAATTCGAAAGCATTAATTCTTCAGGGTGTAGCCTTCTTTACGGGACAATTCTCACACCCATACCTGACTATTGGAAAAACCATAGCTTTGACTATACTGACCTTTGTCAGCAAAGTGATGTCTCTACTTTTTAATATGCTGTCCAGCTTTGTCATAGCTGTTCTTTCAGGGAGCAAACATCTTTTAACGTACTGGCTGCAGTTACTGTCTAGTGATTTTGGAACTCAAGAAAATAAAATCTGTCACTGCTTCCACTCTTCCCCCATCTATTTGCCATGGAGTGATGGGACCAGATGCCATGATCTTAGTTTTTTTTTTTAATGTTGAGTTTTAAGCCAGCCTTTTCACTTTTCTCTTTCACCTTCATCCAAGAGGCTCTTTAGTTCCTATTCCCTTTCTGCCATCAGAGTAGTGTCATCTGCGTATCTGAGGTTGTTGATGCTTCTCCCAGAAATCTGGATCCCAGCTTGTGAGTCATTCAGCCCAGCATTTCTCAAGATGTATTCTGCACATCAGTTAAATTAACAGAGTGACAATATACAGCCTTGACATACTTCTTTCCCAGTTTTGAACCAGTCTGTCATTCCACGTTTGGTTCTCACTGCTGCTGCTTGCCATGTATACAAGTTTCTCCAGAGACAGGTAAGGTGTCTGGTATTCCCATCTCTTGAAGAATTTTCCACAGTTAGTTGTGATCCATATAGTCAAAGGATTTAGTGTATTCAATGAAACATGCCGGCATTACTGTCAAGTAATTTGACCTTTGTTTCTAAGCTAATGAAAATAGCTACAGGCTGACTTAAAGTATAGCTTTCATGTTACTCCAAGAGAAAGGCAAGCCACAATGGGAAAAACTCTGAATGAAGATTTGGTGGTAGTTTGGATCCAGAAAACTGATGAGAAAATTCAATCATTACATGGCACACTATAATATTTGGTAAGCTGAACTTTAATAAAAGAATTCTGCCAGTCTGCATTAAGATCAGTAATTTAACATCATGCACCATTTGGTTTGGTTTTACAGCTATAGATATGTATTTACTAAATTGTATTTTAGTCATATGAAAATGGTAAACAAGTTTATAGTCAAGATTCAGAATCTACATATTAAATAGCATTATAAAAATTAAAAGGAACTTACATTAATTAATTAACTTTAAAATAATCTAATACTTGACGGGTGTGGCCAAAATTGGAACTCAGAAAAGAAAGAACTCAGATTAAAGTCTTCTAAGTCAAATGACCTCATCTCCCTCTATTTCTTCACAGTAAGGATAAGGATGGGTTGGTTCAGTGGCAAAGAATCCACCTGCCAATACAGGAGAGGTAGGTTGGATCCCTGGGTCAGGAAGATCCTCTAGAGAAGGAAATGTCAATCTACTCCAGTATTCTTGCCTGGGGAATCTCATGGACAGAGGATCCTGGAGGCTTACAGTCCATGGGGTCACAGAAGAATCAGACATGCCTCAGCGACTAAAACAAAATCTAAGGATGATAATCTCGCCACACAGGACTGTTGTGAGGAATAAATGAAACAATGAACATAACCTGTGAATGAACATCTATGTCAACAGTCTAGACTTTCAAAAATAGGATAAATATTACTAGCTTCTGTTTAGGGTGGAGGAAACAAAATCTTTAGAAAGGTGGTATAACCAAGTATTTGATATATACAAGAAAACGCTTCCCAAAGCCTAAAGTGCTAAACAAAGTGGCTTTTCTCACTGACTGCATTTTGAAGGAAAGGAGTTGGGTTCTATTCTGGCTCTCTAGCATATATGCTGATGTCGTTTAACCCCTGGGCCGCATTCACCTGCAAGTAATTATAGCAGTAACGACCATCTTTGATAGAGGCTTTACCAAATACCATGCACTTGAACTACGTTCTGGATTTACACACCAGACGACCTCTCTCAGTGCCACAATTTTAAAGCAAATATTACCTTCACTTAACAGATTAAAAAAAAAAAAAAACAATAAAGCTAAGAGAAGTTAGAAACCTGCCATGCTACACCTGCTGTGCTGAGGTTCTAAAAACATCCACCATAAGAGAATTGTTAGCAATCAACAGTTTTGCCATTAACAACCTGCTATCCCGCAGCCCTCCACAGAGGCCCTTTTAGGACCGCCCATCTGCCAGGTGGGGTTTCCCTGTGGGGCTCAGCTGGTAAGGAATCCGCCCGCCATGAGGAAGATCTGGGTTCGATCCCGGGGTTGGGAAGATACCCTGGAGAAGGGAACAGCTATGGAATTCTCCAGGCCAGTATTCTAGCTGGCCTGGAGAATTCCATGGACTGTGTAGTCCATGGGGTCGCAAAGAGTCGGATACGACTTAGCGACTTTTACTTTGGAGTCAAACAAACAAACAAAATCCTCCATCAGGTGAACATCATTCACCAGTCCTTGGGTCCGCCCCTCCTCGCTCAGGCCCAGGCCCCGCCTCTCCCCGCCCCGGCATCGCTCCGGCCCCCGCCCACCTCACGTGCAAACACGGAGCGGGTACCCAGCCTGCACCGCACTTAGCAGAACGGGGAGCATGCGCTTTGTGTGCGTCTGGATTTCCTGTTCGCGTCCTTCGCTTCCGGCGGGGTACGTCTAACCAATCAGGTAGGCTCGGAGGTGGGCCATAGTTCCCCCAGGCTCCTCCCGCTACCTTCACTTGAGGCGCCGTGCAGGAAAGTCCGGCGTGAGACCTGTATTGCCAGCCCGGGGTTCATGGCTTCCTCCAGGACGCTCGCCACTTTCCGTCTCCCGCCGTTGCCCACGATTCGAGAAATCATTAAGTTGTTTAGACTGAAAGCCGTGAAGCAGCTATCCCAAAATTTTCTTCTGGACTTGAGGCTGACAGGTGGCTTATCAGTGTTCCCCTGGCGTCTCCCTCGCGTCCCTGGGGGAGTGGGGTCGGGGTAGGGGGTTTCGCGCTGACCCTGCGGGCGGGCGACGGGGTTCAGACACAAAGGTGTGCGGTGGCCGTAGGTCAGACCCCTCTGCCGCTTCGCCCTGAGAGAACTCCGGAGCCCCACCGCCCAGGGGATGTGTAGAGTGTCTCGTTTGCTCAGGGGCGTTTGCCGTGGGCTTTGGAAGGCAGGCTGTGCGGACGCCGAGCAAACACTAGCTTTGGAACGCTTCGCGTCTCCTGAAAGGCGCTTGTGGAATTCCAATCTTGGTGTGTTACCAGTAAGAAATTCATGCACGTGCTGACTGGTTTGGCTTTTTATGCAATTAAACTTGCAGGGACTTTATCGGTAACAGATCGGAAGAGTATCCATTTCATGGCCTTCGATATTTAAACGTTACTTGTTGAGTCTCACCCTCGAGGGTGCAGATATTTATTCTGTAAACACTCATGAAACCACCCCCTTGTGCTAGAGCTGAAGTGGGATATGAGTGAATGAACAAGGCCAAGTCTGTCCCCAAGGAGCTTACATTTTAGTCAGTTTGCTTTCCCATTCCCTAAGTCACGTTTTATGAAATAAAATTTAGATACAATAAAATTCACCTGTTTGAAGCGCACAGTTGGATAAATGTTGCAAATGTATATAGTCGTTTAACTTCTACCACCGTCTCTTCGTGCTGGTCTTTCTGAAAGATGATACTGCAAGAAAAAGGTTATTAGAAATATGGCAGTTCACAGTTGGAGTACGTAACATTTCTGAGGTTTTGATATGTCATTCTATTTGGCCCCTCTTAAGAAACCGAGTCAATAAATCACATTTCGAAAGTTGTGAAGTACAGTCCAACAGCAGAGATGGGTGGTTTTATTTCGTGAAGGTAAGGTAGCAGTGTGGGCAGGCCAATAGTGATGTAACATGGTAAAAAAAACTTAACCTGTTTTCAGTTTTCTTATTTTTGGATGAGAGCTCTACCTCAAGAGCATTAAAAGGTCATCCACCTTGAAAATTCTTTGGTTGTGAGATGGTTGGATGGCATCACCGACTCAATGGAGTTTGAATAGGCTCTGGGAGTTAGTGATGGACAGGGAAGCCTGGCCTGCTGCAGTCCATGGGGTGGCAAAGAGTCGGACATGACTGAATAGTAACAATAGCCAGCCTTTTCAGGTAGTCGTTAGCTGCATTCTAGATATAAAGCACCATTCCCAGGACTGAAAATAGAGATCTTTATATTAAAAAATCCTTCATATGTCCTTTCTCATGTGAATCTTTATTCACCTTCAGGAATCAATTCCAGAATCTAGATACTATTGTTCCATCTTCTACAGGAACCAAAATGAAGACAAAAAAGGAACTTGTGTGAGGTGAGACGCTCAGGTGTGACCAGAGCAAGATGGAACCCCATACATAGTGAACAGACAGTGCCTTTGATATCCATTTGTGTTTGAATGTTTCTGAAAAGTTTAAGGTGAAAAGACTGTCCTATCTACTGTCGTAACTTTCCATTTAAGAAAAAGAGAGACTATTAAAATCACTCTGTAATATCTGTGCTTAAGGCAGCCTCTCTGTTTCCTCTGAGAGGCAGTGCTCTTTAGTAGAGAAAGGGTTGGCTTTTAGGACTTATATCTGAGCTGGTGTCCATTTGTTTTCCAGGTAACTTCACTCAAAATAATAGATGAAGAAACTGGAAAGTTCAGAGAAGTTAAAATGGGGTAGTAATTCTTAAGTTAGGGCTTCACAGGTGGTGTTACTGGTAAAGCACCTGCCTGCCAAATCAGGAGACTTTATAAGAGACATGGGTTCAATCCCTGGGTCGGGAAGATCTCCTGGAGAAGGGAATGGCAATGCACTCCAGTATTCTTGCCTGGAAAAATCCATGGTCAGAGGAGCCTGGTGGGCTGCAGTCCATGGGATCGCAGAATCAGGTGCTACTGAAGTGACTTAGAACACACAGCACAGTTCTTCATTTATGTAAGGATTTGCTGTGAGAAAGCATGTTAAACACCTGTAACATGGTCAGTGTATGCTCGTTTTCTCCTGGCACCCATTGAAGAGAAAACTA
The DNA here is from genome assembly GCA_006408675.1 of Madoqua kirkii. Classification (NCBI taxonomy): domain Eukaryota; kingdom Metazoa; phylum Chordata; class Mammalia; order Artiodactyla; family Bovidae; genus Madoqua; species Madoqua kirkii. The sequence continues at coordinate 14,605 of SJYC01010065.1, read as the reverse complement.
TTCTTGGATAATTGAGAGATTGCTTTTGCCTCTAAGCCTACAAAGGTAGGTTATCAGTAACAAGCAAAAATGATACTGTACACTATCAGTGAACAGTGTAAAGTGCTAGTGTGTTTTCAGTGGCTAAATTTCCACCATCCCAAGAGGCCCAGTTGCTTGGATTTTAATATCGCAGGCAATAAGATTAGTCTGTTGTGTTTTTGCAGAAGGTTGGTTGCAGTAACTCCTCAGTAATGTGCTTTTCCATGCTTGCTTAAGGTCTGCTAACTTAAAAAATTAATTTTCTCATATCAACTTGCATGTTTGCAAAGCTCAAAAAACCTTCACTGCTAAATTTAACTTTTTCCTAAAAATAACCAAGAATCTTAATTTCTACAAGTCCTATAGCTAGGAACTTGGTACCATTTCCGTGTTAACCACCAGCTAGATGTCTGTAGATAAAAGTGAATACTGCCAGCACTTTCTGCTTCTGAATTTCTAACTCGCAACATTGGAAATTCTGAATGTGAAGCTCACCTTGCTTTTTCACATAATTGATATACAGCAACTGTAGAGAAGTGGTTTGTGTTTTCCCATCACTTCTTATATTGATTGGTGTGACAGAGAAACAAGTGGAAAACACCGTGTGTGCGCATGCTTTTGTGCACGTGCACTCAGCCGTGTCCGACTCTGCAATCCCGTGGACTGCAGTCCACCAGGCTCCACTGTCCATGGGACTCTCCAGGCAAGAATACTGGCATGGGTTGCCGTTGCCTTCTCCAGGGGATCTTCCCAACCCAGAGATTGAACCCTTGTCATGTTGATTTAAATTAAGGAAATTTGTCATGGTAATCCTATTTTTATTAAGGGTCTGGTAGAATTCAACAGTTATACGATAGGGTTTAGGCTGAGTTAAATAATCTGATAAATACTATGTATAAAAGATTAGTTGGTTGAGTAATGCTGATAAAGAATTTGTATAGGTTATTTTTCATTTTGAATTCCATTTGTTGGCATTTGCCAAGGTAATCGATTCAAACTTTCTTTTCTCTAGATAAAATTGTAAGGAAAGCTGGCAATCTGACAAATGCTTATGTATATGAAGTGGGCCCTGGGCCTGGGGGAATCACAAGATCCATTCTCAATGCCGGTGTTGCTGAACTTCTGGTGGTTGAAAAGGATAGTCGATTTCTTCCTGGATTACAGGTGAGTTGCTGAAAGTATCTTACTTAGGAGGTAAAAACCCAGTTTAAATCTTCAGGCCACTGTTCTTAAACCTCATGGTATATAAGACTTCTACAGTTTGCTCCTCAAACTGCAGTTCTCCAGGCCTCATTCCAGAGATTCTGATTATAGTGGGCCAGGTGTGGTCTAGGAATCTGCATTTCTAACCACCATCCTCACATGAATTGTTGGCCATAGCTTTAAAAACCAGCTTTATGCATTGATGCTAAGCAAGCTAATTCTGTGACTTTTTTGTCTACTAATAGCTGTGCATGCCATGGTACCCTATTCCTTCAAAAACAAGTAAAACTAAGAAATGCTGACAATGTCTCAGTTACTGGTATGGCTTCTGAGAACCTCCTTTAAATTCAGAAAATCATTGCTACAAGCACAAGATAGAGAAGATACATGCCTTGTTGACAAAGTGATTGTTAAGCTTAGGCATTTGTATAAGGATTTTTTAAGAGAAGAAATTAAGTTGTGCCATAGGTTTAAAATGAGGTTTGAATAAAATGATCATTGTTGTTCTTTTGTCACTAAGTCATGTCCAACTTTTTTGCAACCCCATGGACTATAGCCCACTAAGCTGCTCTGTCCATGGGATTTCCCAGGCAAGAATACTGGAGTGGGTTGCCATTTCCTTCTCCGGGAACTCTTCCTGACCCTGGGATCAAACCTGAGTCTCCTACATTGACAGGCAGATTCTTTCCCACTGAGCCACCTGGGAAGCCAGAATGAAATGATAAATGTATCTTTAAAACAGTAGGTGATGTCCTGTGAGAAGTGTTTGGAGAAACTGGTTGTGTTTCAGTGGAAGAGAAGCCTTGAATGAGGGGATTCATAGCTGCCTCTCCAAAGCTGTGGGGAGGATCAGTTTGTTTTGGTCTTCTCTAGAAGAGAACTAAAACAGATAAGAATTGAGGGAGGCAGGTGGATTTAAAAATGAGGAGAACTTAAATTTTTAAAATAGTATAATACAGTGGAACAGATTATATAAGGGATCTTATAAAGGGATTCCTCATGGGGAGCACTTACACCTAATGGCTTAAGGGCCTTTGTTTGATTCCTCTGTAATTCTGGAACTTTAAAAGAGCCCTTAGCCTTTGGTTCATAAGAGTAGCAATTTATTAAGTGAGTCCAACAGAATAATAAAATTAGCTACATTGTTACTTTCATATAGGAGGACAAATCAGTTTAAAATTAGTATATTTTAAAACTTGTATGTGTATTAATAGATAAATGTTTAATTTCTGCCAGAACAGTTTGAGAAAATTTGAGAAAATCTAGAGCTTGTGTTTATGCCTCTGGATATTTTTAGAAACCCAGTGAGTTTTCTTCTGATTATTTTGCTATATCCATCCTCTATGCCTTAAAAAATTTATATATGTAGTTCAACCTAATTTTGCCAGCCTTAATAGAATTGGTTTCAGATTTATAACTTTACTGGGGGATTATTATATGGTGCAATATTCCTTGATTAAATACGGAATTTAATAGTGATTTTCGCTCTGAACCAGTTTCTTTCCAGAACGGTGTGTCAGTTGGAGGTGGAAGTTGTAACAGTGTTATTTTTGGTGCGAGCATAAGATGATAAAAAGAAACTGAATAGCATTACACAGTTCCCTGTAGGTTTATTCATCTAGCCCGTCTGCAGGCATAGAGAAGACTCTTCTGACTTCTTTTCCCCTTAAAGGGTTGTCTTAACCCTGAATCTCACCCTCTATTATGTGTAATTCTTTCTTATTAGGCAGGCAGGTGAATCACATTTCACATCACCAACTTAATTTATATATCCTCCTCTCTGATCCCAAAGATGTTTTGAAGACAGACCAACAGCCAGCCACACTCTTTTCACTGCACCTCCCATATCCCTGCACTCCTAACTTCTGCCTTGTTTTATTTGTCTCATGAGATTTATTATCATCTGACACACTGTATGTTATTTGTTGTCAGTCTCACATCTTTGAGGTCTCCCTGGTGGCTCAGACAGTAAAGAATCCTCCTGACAATGTAAGAGACGGGGTTCGATCCCTGGATAGGAAAGATCCTCTGGAGAAGGGAATGGCTCCTCTCTCCAGAATACTTGCCTGGAAAACCCCACGGACAGAGAAGCCTGGTTTGGCTACAGTTGCAAAGAGTTTGCACAGAATTGCCAAGAGTCAGACACCGCTGAGCAGCTTAACACTTCGCCTCTCTGGAATGTAAGTGCCACGAGGGTAGACGGGGTAGATGTTTGGCTCTTTTGTTCCCTGCTGTATCTCTACAGCATCTAAGAGTGCCTGGCGCATACCAGGAGTTTGGTCATGTTTCACATGGAGATAGAAAGGTTGACTCTTTGTATATATCTAATTAGCTCATTAAATAAATGTGTTACTTAATGGTGAAACCAAATAATTGGGTATCATTAATTATTAAAGTTCTGTCCTTTTTTCCCTAAATATGAAGGTTGATTTCAAGGTAAATTGCTGTGCAGGAAGTGTATATTTGACTTCTGTTGTGGTAGAAGTAAAATTAATTTTTAGTGTCGCATATGCAGGAAAGGAATTTGCCTGAAAAAGAAAAGCTGGGTACTAAATATCAAATAGACTTCTTTTTTCTTGTAAAGAATGTTTCAATATGTAAAACCACGTTCTTTTAGAGGTGCTAAATTAATCATAAAACTGAGTAAAGGCAGAAAGAGTGGTCTATTTTAAGGATTCCATTTTAGTGATATCTAAGCTAATAAAATTACTTTTTAAAGAAATTGTAATAATTTATAAAATGTCTGCTAGCTGGAAGTATGTCATTTGTAGCTTAATTCAAGTTCTTAAAATATTATCACGAGACAGCCTAGGGAAAGAACATAGTGATAACATACAGGTTTTTCACTGTTAGCCTGTTGTAATGTAAGAAAGGCTTCCCTGGTGGCTCAGATGGTAAAGAGACTGCCTGCAGTGCGGGAGACCTGGGTTCAGTCCCTGGGTTGGGAAGACCCCCTGGAGAAGGAAATGGCAACCCACTCCAGTATACTTGTCTGGAAAATCCTATGGTCAGAGGAGCCTGGCAGGCTACAGTCCCTGGGGTTGCAAAGAGTCGGACACGACTGAGCAACTTCACTGTTCACTAATGTAAGAAAACGTGTTTAATATGTGAAAGCATTGTAGTGTGATTTTTGTAATAAAGAACAGACTATTAGCATCAAATGACCTGTGTTTGATGTGTGGCTCTACCGTTTACTATTTATATGACTGGGCAGGTAGCTCTCACTGTGCCTCAGTTTGCTCATAGGATTGTTATGGTTTAAATGTGTTTAAAAACATGCTGTCCGGTTTTGGGGTTTTTCTCCAGTGTTCTTAAGATGTTGCTCTGCTATCTTATTACTTCTGTTGATTCTGAAAAATCTGTCATTCTTTGCTTCTGTCTTTTTTCTTGGGCTGTTTTTATGATTTTTTTTCTTTTTTTATAATTTTATTTGTAATTGAAGGATAATTGCTTTACAGTATTATGTTGGTTTCTGCCAAACATCAGCACAAATCAGCCATAGATATACGTGTGTCCCCTCCCTTTTGCACCTCTCTCCCCATCCTCCCTCCCTAGGTTGTTGCAGAGCCCCAGTCTGAGTTCCCTGAGGCATACAACAAATTCCCGTTGGCTGTGTATTTTACATACAGTGGTGTGTGTTTCCATGTTACTCTCTCCATATGTCTCATCCTCTCCTTCCTTCCCACATCTGTTTGTGAGTGTTCTCTGTGTCTATGTCTCCTTTGCCACCTGCAGACAGGTTCATCGGTACTGTCTTTCTAGATGCCATATATGTATGCATTAGTATCTGATACTTGTTTTTCTCTTTCTGACTTACTTTGTATAATAGGCTCTAGGTTCATCCACCTCATTAGAACTGACTCGAATGTGTCCCTTTGTATAGCTGACGGTTTTTTCTATATCACTGGCTTTGAGTCTTTTCATCATGATGTCCCTCGGTGTTCTTTTCTCATGTTTCTTGCCGATGGGCCAGTGAGAGCTTCCTGGATCTGCAAGTTTTTCTGCACTGCCTGTTGTCCAACATCTGAGTACTGCCTCAGCTTTTTTGGCTATTACATCTTTAAAGTGAAAGAGTATAACTGGTCTGTCTCCTGTATTAATCTTGACCAGAGTAAGAAGCTCTAGGATTCTTAACCATTAAGGTATTCATTTCATGAAATTTTGGAGATAGTAAGGCATTGAGTATTGTTAGTATTGCCTCTGGAATTCTATTAGGTAAACAGTGAGTGTTTCTACTTGATAGGCAATGTAGACTTTGTGGGATTGAGAATCAAATAGATTGGTTTTCAGATATCATGTATGGCACTTACTAGCTTTGTGACCCTGGGCTTGCCTTTAAACCTTCTTTAGCTTCAGCTTTCTCATCTGCAGCATGGGAATGTTAGTTTTCTTTGTGGTTATTACAAGGGTAGAAATTTATGTAAGAGATTGGTCTGTTGCCTATAGTCAATACAGGCTTGCTCTTACAATTCTTCCCCTTCCCCATCCTCTTGCAAAGGGAGATATAAAGTAATCTAGTGATCCTAACAACAGGACCTGTTTTTAATCAGAGATACTAAATGTTTGAAATTCTTTCTAGCAGATTTTAAATAGGACTTCCTGTTGTGATGGCTACATACTTATACATGTAACTTACTTGATGCAGTTATGACCACAGTTAATCATAACACGGACAACACTCAACCAGTTGGCAAAAGCTGACTCACAAAGTGATCTCCTAGTCCAGTGCAAGTAAGTACAGAGAATGCTGGAAGCAGACCCACTGACTACAGCAAGAAGTAACAATTATTACTGTGGTAGAAGAGCTACAAGAAGCAAAAGCACAATAAGGAGGGATCCATAGCTATTGAGGCCATTGCTCTACAGTCAACAGTGATCCAAGTCATCAAGAAAGACTGAAATTGGGTTCATTGTTCTTAGTTTAGGAAGAGAATTGTGCAATGTGGTTTAGAAAAATTTATACCTGTAAGTTATTTTTAAGAAATGTTGACAATTAAAGGAGTTACATTGGTTGAATAGAAAAAGTCTTAGCTGCTTAGTCGTGTCTGACTCTAAGTGACCAGTGGGCTATAGCCCACCAGGCTCCTCTGTTCATGGAGTTCTCCAGTTAGGAATTCTGGGGTGGGTTGCCATTACCTACTCCAGGGGATCTTCCCACAGGGGTCGAACCTGGGTCTCCTGCACTACAGGCAGATTTTTTACATGTGAACCACCAAGGAAAACCCCGGGTTGAATAGAAAATTTATTAAATCAAATATCTAGTCCCTTGATGAGTCTGAGTGGGTTTCTGCTGTACCTGTTCTTATTGTTTGTTGTTTAGTCACTCAGTTGTGCCTAGCTCTTTGTGACACCATGCACTGCAGCACTCTAGGCTTCCTTGTCCTTCACTGTCTCCCAAAGTTTGCCCAAGCTCATGTCTTTGACTCAGTGATGGCATCCAACCGTCTCATCCTCTGTTGTTCCCTTCTCCTCCTGCTTCCAATCTTTCCTAGCATCAGGGTCTTTTCCAATGAGTCACCTCTTCGCATCAGATGACCAAAGTATTGGAGCTTCATTATCAGTCTTTCAGTGAATATTCAGGCTTGATTTCCTTTACGATTGACTGGTTTGATATCCTTGCTGTCCAAGGGACTCTCAAGAGTCTTCTCCAGCACCATAGTTTGAAAAAATTCAGTTCTTCTGTGCTCACTCTTCTTTATGGTCCAGCTCTCTCATGTGTACATGACAACTGGAAGATAACATAGCTTTGACTGTATGGACCTTTGGCAGCAAAATGTTGTCTCTGCTTTTTAATATGCTTTCTAGGTTTGTCATAGCTTTTCTTCCAAGGAACAAACATCTTTTAATTTCATGGCTGCAGTCATTTTGGAGCCCAAGAAAATAAAATCTACCCATTTCCTCTTTCCCCCATCTATTCGCCATGAAATGATGGGACTGGATGCCATGATCTTTGTTTTTTGAATGTTGAGTTTTAAGCCAGCTTTTTCATTCTTCTCTTACACTTTAATCAAGAGGCTCTTTAGTTCCTCTTTGCTTTCTGACATAGGGGTGGCTTTGCATATATGAGGTTATTGATATCTTTCCAGGCAATCTTAATTCCAGCTTGTGATTCATCCACATGACATTTCACATGATACACTCTGCATAAAAGGTAAATAAGCAGGATGACAGTAGACAGCTTTGATGTATGTCTTTCCTAATTTTGAATCAATCCATTATTCCCTGTCTGATTCTAACTATTGCTTCTTGACCTGCATACAGATTTCTTCAGGAGGCAGATAAGGTGGTCTGGTATTCCCATCTCTTTAAGAATTTTCCACAGTTTGTGATCCACACAGTCAAAGGCTTTAGTGTAGTCAATGAAGCAGAATGTTTTTCTGGAATTCCCTTGCTTTCTCTGTGATCCAGTGGATTTGGCAATTTGATCTCTGGCACCTCTGCCTTTTCTAAATCAAGCTTGTACATCTGGAACGTCTCAGTTCGTGTACTGTTGAAGTCTAGCTTGAAGGATTTTGAGGATGACCCTGCTGCCATGTGAAATGAGTCCAGTTGTGTGGTAGTTTGAACATTCTTCGGCATTGCCTTTTTGGGATTGGAATGAAAGCTGGCCTTTTTCAGCCCTGTGTCCACTGCTGTGCTCAGTCTCTCAGTCATGTGCAACTCTTTGCATCCCCACGGTGGACTGTAGCCCACCAGGCTTGTCTCTCCGTGGGATTTTCCAGGCAGTAAGACTGGAGTGGGTTGCCATTTCCTTCTCCAGGGCCGCCTCTGAGTTTTCCAAATTTGCTGGCATATTAAGTGCAGCACTTAAACAGCATCATCTTTTAGGATTTGAAATAGCTCCATTGGAATTCTGTCACTTCCACTAGCTTTGTTTGTAGTAATGCTTCCTAAGGGTTACTTGACTTCGCACTCCGGGTGATCACACCATCATGGTTATCTGGATCATTAAGACCTTTATTGTATAGTTCTTCTGTGTATTCTTGCCTCCTTGTCTTTAATATCTTCTGCTTCTGTTAGATCCATACTGTTTCTGCCCTTCGTTGTGCCCACCTTTTTGTGAAACGTTCCTTGGTATCTCCAGTTCTCTTGAAGAAATCTCTATAGTCTTTCCCATTCTGTTGTTTTCCTCTTTTTCTTTGCATTGATCACTGAGGAAGGCTTTCTTATCTCTCCTTGTTATTCTCTGGAACTCTGCATTCAGTTGAATGTACCTTTCCCTTTCCCCTTTGCCTTTCTCTTCTCAGCTATTTGTAAAGCTATCTCATATAACCACTTTTGTCTTCTTGCATTTCTTTTGGGGGGTGATGGTTTTTGTTATAACCTTCTTACATTTTTATGAACCTCCAACCCACAAACTGGAGAACAATAATACCAAAGAAGTTCTTAGACTGTTGCACATATTCTAGGCCCCACATTCGGCTTCCCAACCTGGGAATGTGAAAGAGGAAATGGGACTCCCCAGGGAGTCTGACTTTGCAGGTTTATGGGATTTGATTATAGAACTTCCACAGGACTAGGGAAAATAGACTCTTGGAGGGTGCATTCAAAACCTTGTGCACACTGGGTCCCAGGAGAAAGGAGCAGTTGACCCCGCGAGAGACTGAACTGGACCTGCCTGTGAGGGTCTCCTGTGGAGGCACGGGTCAGCAGGAGCACTGGCAAAAGCCGTCCTGGGAGGTATGCATTGGCATAAGTCCTTTTGGAGGTCACCTTTAGCCCTCCCATAGAGCCTGTAAGCTCTAGAACTGGACTGCCTCCAAAAGCAGGGTGCACAGCCCCACCCATCAGCAGAAAATTAAAGATTTAGCAAGTATGGCCCTGCCCGCCAGAGCAAGACCCAGTTTTCCTCACAGCCAGTCCCTCAGGAAGCTTGTACCAGCTTTTTGTCCTCATCCATCAGAGGGCAGACAGAAGAAGCAAGAAGTACAATCCCACAACCTCCAGAATGAAAACCACAGTCAGAGAAAGCTAACCAAAATGGTCACATGGATCATAGGCTTGAACTGTGAAGACTATGAAACTCGATGAAGGCTGTGTAACTCAATGAAGCTATACGCCATGCCATAAAGGGCCTCCCAAAACAGACGGGTCATGGTGGAGAATTTTTGAAAAACATGGTCCACTGGAAAAGGGAGTGGCAAATCACTCAGTATTCTTGCCTTGTGTGAAAGGCAGTATGTGGCAGGTTAGAAAGAAGGTAATATTACTGGGCTGTGTAATTACTGCTTAGCCCACTGTACAGTGTTGGCTGTCATGAGCCCCTCACCAGGAAAAAGTGAAAGTGAAGTCGCTCAGTCGTGTCGGACTGTTTGCAACCCCATGGACTATAGCCTACCACACTCCTCCATCCATGGGATATTCCAGGCAAGAGTACTGCCTGGAAAGATCGACCTGACCCAGGGATCGAACCTGGGTCTCCTGCATTGTTGGCAGACGCTTTATTGTCTGAGCCACCAGGGAAGTCACCATGAGAAGGTGGTGTAAAACATATAAAATGGCTGTTAGTTTTTTGCACTGAAGGGATTTATAAATGGGCCTAGGTCCTAGAAATTGCACAGATTCTTTTCTCATCAAGTTAGATCACCAGCAAACTACCTAGTTAAGACCATAGCTTCCCCTCCACTGCCCCCCACCTCCCACCCCATGACACACACATGCAGGACAGCATTCGTGTAAGAGGAGAGAGATTTTTAGGTGACTGAAGAACACTTCTGCATTTGTTTTTTTAGTTTTATCAAAGGCAGTCTCTCTTTCTTCCTTGTACCCTTTATAGAACTTAATACCAGGAAAGCACATGTTCTCTCTTGGAAACTGGCCATAATTACTTCCCACACTGAGTAAAAATGATATTGTCCAGTATGTTGGCTTCAGGATCTAACATCTCTAGGATTGGTACAATGTAAAGCTCTCACAGTCTACATTCTTTGTATGCTTCCTTTATCACAGTTTGGTTTTCTTCTTTTACAGCCTTATTTAATGAATGCTTTTTACTCAAAGCTTGCTTATGTCTCGTTTTAGAAAAATACAGGGTTGAAAATGGTAGAACAGTTTGAGTGTCTGTAAAAATACTCATTTGGCTGTCATTAGTGCCTGCATAGATCGTCAGTGGTGCCTTTGAGGTCAATATGAGGCAACACTCCCAGAGTTCTGAGGTGTAACAGGTGCCAGGTTGTTCCTGAGGGGCTGCAGTAGTGATCTGTCCCACCCTTTTGTCATTCCCCAAATATCATTATGACAATGCAAACATTTTCTTCTGTTACTGGTTGGTTACGAGGTCTTTCTGTGTCATTGCTGATTATCATTGGTGTTGAAATGGCTCCTGTCTATAATTATACTGTCATTTCTGTTTGTACAACTTGCTTTTTTTTGGCCTCCATAATTGCTCAGGGCCTTCACAGAAAGCTGTGAACAGCAGCATTCATTCCTTCTGCAGTGGGGAGCGGGAAGGGGAAAGCTCGAGCTGCAGAGTTGTCCTGGAAAAAGCAGACCTCTTAAAGAACAGGAAGACTTGGTGTGTCATTGACTGACACATAAGCCAGAAGGGGAATCCAAAAAACTAGCACTTTAAACTTGGGTAAGGAAGGTAAATGTGTATTTTTACCAGTTTCCTGGTATGTAGCTGTGTGTGTAAAATAATATTTCAAACATGGTTAAAGTTATCAGAGCATGTAAATTAATGCCACAGAGCCAAATTTGCGTTGTTTTATTTTACCCTTAATTACTAATTACTTCATTACTTTCTATATATTGACATTGTGAAACATAAGCTTTTAATTCTCCCTCTTTGTTTTTGGTATGCTTATTTGTTTTAATTATGTGAAGCATAATTACAGAAGAAAATTTAATGTTCTTCATTGACGGTAAATGCTATTATTAAATACAATTTTTATACGGTAAAAGCCTGTCCTATAGAGAGAGATCTCCCTTTTTTGTAGTATGTCTAAGTTATTGTATTTTCTAAGTTTGTCTGGAACTCATCAGATTAAGTTTTAGCAAATCATGGAAACTTAAAATAATCCATAAGTACATTAATATCAGAGGTACACAATTATTTTTGCTAAACTATGGCTAAACAGATCAAACTAGATGATTCCCATAATTTAAAATGTTTAGCCTCTAATCAGCATCTGCATTTCAGCTCCGCATTTCTCCAACATTACATGTATAATTGACTTATGAGTGAAATCTTTCAAGTTTTTGAACCTTTCAAATTTTAGGGGCCCCCAAATATCGTAGGCTAGGAGAGGAGCTTTCCAGCTTCATAGGTAAGTGAAGGTGAAGTCACTCAGTCATGACCGACTCTTTGTGACCCCATGGACTGTAGCCTACCAAGCTCCTCTGTCCATGGGATTCTCCAGGCAAGAATACTGGAGTGGGTTGCCGTTTCATTCTCCAGGGGATCTTCCTGACCCAGGGATCCATACTTACTCATTCACTTGTCAAATACATATAAAGCACCTACTGTGTACTGTTGCAGCAACAGGGGATAGTAAAGTAAATAAGAAACAGATGCTTTTAAGGGCCCTCTGTTATAGGGGAAAGAAACCTGTATATACATGATTATAGTACACAGTGCTATAAAGAAGCATGTGCAAGGCACGTTGTTGACCCAGAGGTGTGAGTGAGCTACAGCTAGGCGCCTTGGTCCATGTCTCCTCCGTGGCTTTTGTGATAGTGTTTTCATCCTTCCTCAGTTGCCTGAATTAGTCAGAGGAGAGATAGGATAGAGAATTCAGCTTTAATTGAGCTAGAGAAGAAGATCCAGGGGATGCTAAGGGCAAAAGTTCCTTGAATTGGAGCCAGGGTTCTCTGAGTTCCCTGAACTCAGAGATTTAATGTGGAAAGAGGGTCCTCTCTTCCTTTCTTCCTTTTGTAAGCTACTTTATTTTTTTTTAACTTTTTATTTTATATTGGAGAATAGCCAATAACAATGTTGTAATAGTTTCAGGTGGATAGCAAAGGGACTCAGCCTTACATACATATATACACATATCCATTTTCCCCAACTCCCCTCCCATCCAGGCTGCCAGTAACATTGAGCAGAGTTCCCTGAGCTGTACAGTAGGGGAACCTTGTGGTTATCCTCTTTAAATGTTGTACTGTGTACATGGCGATACTGAAACCCTAACTATCTTTTTCCCGCACTGTTCTTCAGATGTGCTTATTTTCATTGATATTACTCTCTTGCATGTTAACTTTATAAGCTCATGGATGGCATCTGGCTGTTCTTCTTTACTAAGGACTTCAAGAATCAAGTTTTGTTTTGAGTCTAGGGCACTTAACACATGCACGTTTATAGATGGCTTACCTATAAGCCTTCTTTTAGTTAGGTGCCAATACTTCAGTACTTTGAGAGCATTTCTTAAGGTGTGATGCTAAGGTGGATGAGAAGGAGGGGAAAAAAGATAAAGGAAAGGAGTACTTCTCTTTTTTACCCAGAAAAACTGAAGAAAGGAAGATCAACAAAGAGTGGAAGGTAGAAATTGGCCAGGAAGCAGCGTTTGTTAAAACATGTAGGATAATTCATTAGGTTGAAAGTACCTGTGGATCAGAATTACTTCAGGAGCACTCTGGTCAAGGGAGTGTCTCAGAGTGCCACGTATAGCTTGGCAGTGACAAATGACTTTTCTGCTTGGTTGACTCTACTCGCAGATTTAGTTAAAGATCTTGGTAATATGTAGAATCAGTCCTTTGTATGTACTTAAGATATAAAGATTTAGTTCAATTAAGTTCATCTTTCATATGATTTCTCCTAATTCTCAGTATTTTGTTATGTCTTTAGTCTCTATTTGTTAATCAGTATTTTTATTGGCATATAGTTGACTTGTACTGTTTCTATTTCTGCTTTTCCATTTTGATTTTTCACAGAATATTGAATATAGGTCTCTGTGCTTTATGGTTGTTTGGTCACCAAGTTGCATCTGACTCTCCTGTGACCCTGTGAACTATAGCCTGGTAGACTTCTCTGTCCATGGGATTTCCCAGGCAAGAATACTGGAGTGGGTTGCCATTTTCTTCTCCAGTGCTATATAGTAGGATCTTGTTTATTCATCCTGTATATACAAGCTTATATTGCTAACTCCAACCTCCTACTTAATCCTTCCCGAACCTCCTCCTCCCTGGCAGCCAGCAGTCTGTTCTCTGACTCATCCATGATTCTGTTTCTGTTTCATAGATAAATCCATTTGTGTTGCTTTTTAGATTCCATGTATATATGATGTTATATGATATTTGCCTTTCTGTTTCTGACTTATTTCGCTTTGTATTGATAATCTCTAGTTACAACCTCCTACTTAATCCTTCCCGAACCTCCTCCTCCCTGGCAGCCAGCAGTCTGTTCTCTGACTCATCCATGATTCTGTTTCTGTTTCATAGATAAATCCATTTGTGTTGCTTTTTAGATTCCATGTATATATGATGTTATATGATATTTGCCTTTCTGTTTCTGACTTATTTCGCTTTGTATTGATAATCTCTAGTTGCATCCATGTTACTGCAAATGGCATTGTTTCCTTCTTTTTTTAATAGCTGAGTAATATTCCATTGTAGAGAAAGAAATGGCAGCCTACTTCGGTATTCTTGCCTGGAGGACCCAATGGACAGAGGAGCCTGCAGACTGCAGTCAGTGGGATCACAAACAGTCGGACTTAGTGACTGAACAACAACGGTATTCCATTGTACATATGTGTCAACATCTTTATCCATTCATTTGTTGATGGACATCAGAGTGTTTCACATCTTGGTACTGTGAATAATGCCACTAAAAACACTACAGGACATGTTCAGTTCAGTTGCTCAGTCATGTCTGATTCTTTGCAACCGCATGAACCACAGCATGCCAGGCCTCCCTTAGTCCACCCAAACTCCCAGAATCTACCCAAACCCATGTCCATTGAGTCAGTGATGCCATCCAGCCATCTCATCCTCTGTCGTCCCCTTCTCCTCCTGCCCCTTCAATCTTTCCCAGCATCAGAGTCTTTTCCAGTGAGTCAGCTCTTTTCATCAGGTGGCCAAAGTACTGGAGTTTCAGCTTCAACATCAGTCCTTCCAATGAACACCCAGGACTGATCTCCTTCAGAATGGACTGGTTGGATCTCCTTGCAGTCCAAGGGACTCTCAGGAGTCTTCTCCAACACCACAGTTCAAAAGCATCAATTCTTTGGCACTCAGCTTTCTTTATGGTCCAACTCTCAGATCCATACATGACCACTAGAAAAATCATAGCCTTGACTAGACGGAACTTTGTTGGCAAAGTAATGTCTGTGCTTTTTAATATGCTGTCTAGGTTGATCATAACTTTCCTTCCAAGGAGTAAGCGTCTTTTAATTTCATGGCTGCAGTCACCATCTGCAGTGATTTTGGAGCCCCCCAAAATGAA
>SJYC01010064.1:0-124281 GCA_006408675.1 Madoqua kirkii | reverse complement strand
GTTGGCAAAGTAATGTCTGTGCTTTTTAATATGCTGTCTAGGTTGATCATAACTTTCCTTCCAAGGAGTAAGCGTCTTTTAATTTCATGGCTGCAGTCACCATCTGCAGTGATTTTGGAGCCCCCCAAAATGAAGTCTGACACTGTTTCCACTGTTTCTCCATCTATTTGCCATGAAGTGATAGGACCGGATGCCATGATCTTAGTTTTCTGAACGTTGAGCTTTAAGCCAACTTTTTCACTTTCTTCTTTCACTTTCATCAAGAGGCTCTTTAGTTCTTCACTTTCTGCCATAAGGGTGGTATCATCTGCATATCTGAGGTGATTGGTATTTCTCCTGGCAATCTTGATTCCAGTTTGTGCTTCATCCAGTCTGGCATTTCACATGATGTACTCTGCATAGACGTTAAATAAGCAGGGTGACAGTATACAGCCTTGACATACTCTTTTTCCTATTTGGAACCAGTCTGTTGTTCCATGTCCAATTCTAACTGTTGCTTCCTGACCATACAGGTATCTTGCTGAATTACAGTTTTGTCTGGGTATGTGTCCAGGAGTGGGTTTGCTGGAACATTTGGTAATTTTGTTTTTAATTTTCTAAGGTACCTCCATACTGTTTTCCACAGTGACTGCACCAACTTACATTCCCACCGTGTATGTAGAAGGGTTCCCTTTTCTCCACACCCTCTCCAGCATTTGTTATTTGTGGACTTTTTAATGATGGCTGTTCTGATCAGTGTGAAGTGGTACCCATTGTAGTTTTGTGTTTCTCTAATGATTAGCAATATTGAGCATTTTTTCTTGTGCCTGTTCGCCATCTGTTTGTCATCGAAATGTCTATTTAGTTCTTCTGCCGGTTTTGATTGGGTTTTTTTTTTTTACTGTTGTTGAGTTGTGTGAGCTGTTTGTATATTTTGGAAATTAAGTCCTGTCAGTTGCATTGTTTGCAAATATTTTCTCCCATTCTATAGGCTGTATTTTTGCTTTGTTTATGATTTCCTTTGCTGTGCAAAAGGTTGTAAGTTTGATTAGATCCCATTTGTTTATTTTTGTTTTTATTTCTATTGCCTTGGAAGACTACGTAGTCTCCAGTTTAAAAACGCAGGAGTTCAGTTTTTGCTAAATCTATACCTAAATACAAGCCATCCTGAGGGTCACAATTATGTCAGTATTTGTGATGTTAATAAGCTATTGTTACACTGTTACCTCCCGCCATTCCCAGTCTCTCTTATGTGTTGAAAGTTGATCACCACAGATGTCTGTTGCAGTGGATGCAGCATACTTTTAGTTCACTAATGGTCCGTCATTTTTACTCTCTGACTTTTATATTGATTTATGACGCACAGGTTTGGCAGAAAAAAAAAATTAATTCCACTGTTCTCTAAAGTGTATGAGCTCATTTTATTGACCTTTTTGTAAACTAGATGCTTTCTGATGCAGCACCTGGAAAACTGAGAATTGTCCATGGCGATGTCTTGACATTTAAGATAGAAAGGGCTTTTCCAGAAAGTCTCAAAAGACAGTGGGAGGATGGTAAGTGTCTTTGGGTTGGTTTTCTTATTTTCTTTTGTAATTGTTTAGATTACAAATATTTGTATTATTTGTCATATATTATAAATATTTATTATATGCTTATATTAAAATTAGATAATTAAATAGGTAAGGTGCATTGCAGTTTTTCCTGCTTTTCCACTTTCTTCCAAAATAAAAATCAAATTGCTTTCTCTTCATCCAAATTTATCTGATACTAATATTTTTCAAATATTTTGGGGTTTATTCATATAAACTTGCATTTTTATGATACCATATAAAGATGGAATGAACTAGAAAGTGTTTTCCAAAGGGTGAAAAAAGTGTTTTGGTGAATGAAGCCATACCCCCACCTTTCTTTTGACTTTATTTCCTTTTATTTACATTCAGTAACCTTCCAAGGCACTCTTCATTCATGGACAGTTTATTGGGTATCTGCTATGTGCCAGCTCCTTGGAACACATAGAAGTGTTTTTTGCCCATAAACCCCCTTCAGAGCAGCTGGAGGAGCGGTGTGGGGGTGCCTCCACAGCTGCTCCACACCAGGGTCCTTCAGAGTGGCTGGCTCTGCCTGTCTCCCGCTTCCAACCGGCTCTTCTCAGTAACCAGCTTCAGTTTTCTGCCCTGCCCAGCCAGTCACAGACAACAGGGGTGACCCACCTAACTGCCTGCCACAAACCTTCTCTACGTTCCCCAGTGTTAAACTGTTACTCTCATCTAGAAGATTTCTCTGCTTCTGTTTTCCCTGATACCAGGCCCACTTATCGGAGAAGGCAATGGCACCCCACTCCAGTACTCTTGCCTGGAAAATCCCATGGACAGAGGAGCCTGGTAGGCTGCAGTCCATGGGGTCACTGAGTCAGACACGACTGTCTGACTTCACTTTCACTTCTCACTTTCATGCATTGGAGAAGGAAATGGCAACCCACTCCAGTCTTCTTGCCCAGAGAACGCCAGGGACAGCGGAGCCTGGTGGGCTGCGGTCTTCGGGGTCGTACAGAGTCGGACACGACTGAAGCGACTCAATAGCAGCAGCAGCAGGCCCACCTATTCTTCCTTTCGCCTTGTTTTGAGCTTTCTCTAACTTTGCTGGTGGTTATTTTTCGCCCACATCTTAAATCTTGTTTCTCCTGCCATGACTTCACTTACCACATATGTTGTACACAGTCTTCATATCCAGCCTGTATCCCCTTTGTGGGCATCTGACAGATTTCTCAGGAACTTTGACCTCATGTCCAAGGCTAAATGATCTTTTCCCTCAAACCGGTTCTTTTTCATGTTTTCCTAAGCCAAAACCTGGGACTTTAACTGAATACTATTTAGGTGGGTTTTTTTTCCTTTAATTCAAAGCTGATTGTGAACAAACATTGTTTCTGAAGAATAAATGGACTGAAAAATACTCAGCCATTATCTTTTTGTAGGCTTTTGTTTGATGCTGTTAATACCCAGTTTGATTTTACTCTTAACTAAAATTGTATTCATAATACATTGTTGAAATAATCATACAAGTTTTTTCTTATGCCAACCAGATCCTCCAAATGTACATATTATTGGAAATCTGCCTTTTAGTGTATCAACCCCACTGTTATCAAATGGCTTGAAAATGTTTCTCAAAGAAATGGACCGTTCGCATATGGTAGAACCCGGATGATGTTGACTTTTCAAAAGGAAGTGGCAGAGGTAAGTTTTAACTTTTTCTGGTTGTTTTATCACAAGATCAAATTACCAGAACAAAAGAAAAAGAATATTATCAGTTTGGAGTTGAGAAAGGTAAGGGGGTTGGGTGTCTCATTATTCGATATATAGACTTTGGCTCACATAAGCCTGCTAGGCATTCCCATGACTGGAGTGTTCCAAGTTTGTCTCTAAAAAGTAAACTCTCAGAGCAGTGCAAGCAGTTTTTGAAGCAAAAAGATTTAAGGAGAGAATCTTCAGGCGATAAACAGTTCTTTTCTATGACATATGAATGTAGAAGAGTGTATCATGTATATTCACAGCTTTGTGTGTATATGGCTTAATCAAAAGAACAGCCAAATCCCCACCACCCAAGTCAAGTTGTTGTTATTCAGTTGCATCTGACTCTTCGCAACCCCATGGACTGGAGCACACCAGGCTTCCCTGTCCTTCATAATCTCCTGGAGTCTGCTCAGACTCATGTCCATTGAATCAGTGATGACATCCAACCATCTCATCCTCTGTTGTCCTTTTCACTGTGGTTTGACCATGTCCATGTATAGCGTCATCTCTTATGTTGTTGAAAGAGGCTATTTGCTATAACCAGTGTGTTCTCTTGGCAAAATTGTTAGCCTTTGCTCTGCTTCATTTTGTACTCCAAGGCCAAACTTGCCTGTTATTCTAGGTATCTCTTGACTTCCTACTTCTGCATTTTAGTCCCCTATGATAAAAATGACATCTTTTTTTTGGTGCTAGTTCTAGAAGATCTTGTAGGTCTTTATAGAACCTTTCAGCTTCTTTGGCATTAGTAGTTGGGGCATAGACTTGATTAGTGTAATATTGTTTGCCTTGGAATGGATCATTTCTGATTCTTCTGATGAAGGAAATGAAAGATCATTCTGTCATATTTGAGATTGCATTCAGGTACTGCATTCAGAATCTTTTGTTAACTGGGAGGGCTACTCCATTTCTTCTAAGGGGCTCTTGCACACAGTGATAGATACAATGGTCATCTGAGTTAAATGAACCCATTCACATCCATTTTAGTTCACTGATTCCTAAACTGTTGATGTTCCCTCTTGCCATCTCCTATTTGGCCACATCCGGTTTACCTTGATTCATGGACCTAGCATTCCAGGTTCCTGTGCAGTACTCTGGTTCACAGCATCAGACGTTACTTTCACCACCAGCCACATCCACAGCCGGGCATCGTTTCCCCTTTGGCTCAGCTTCTTCATTCCTTCTGGAGTTATTTCTCTGCTTTTCTCTAGTAGCATATTGGACACCTACTGACCTAAGGGGTTCTTCTTTCAGTGCCATACCTTTTTGCCTTTTCATACTCTTCATGGGGTTCTCAATGCGAGAATGCCAAGGTGGTTTACTGTTTCCTTCTCCAATGGACCACATTTTGTCAAAACTCTCCACCATGACCTGTCCATCTGGGTGGTCCTACACAGAGTGGCTCATAGTTTCATTAAGTTGCACAATGCTGTGGTCCACGTGATCGTTTTGGTAAGTTTTCTGTGATTGTGGTTTTCATTCTGTCTGCCCTCTGATGGATGAGGGCAAGAGGCTCGTGGAAGCTTCCCAGTGGGAGGGACTAGCTATGTTTGGGAAACTGGGTCTTGCTCTGGTGGGCATGATCATGCTCAGTAAATCTTTAATCCAACTAAAGTCTTTAATCCCATTAAATCTTTAAATCCAATTAAAGTTAATAATTAGATTACCAACATCTCTGACACCCTCTTATATGCCTCTTTCTGATTGCATCTCCTGTTCCCCACCTACTACCAGGATAATCTATACCATGAATTTGCAGTTTATTATTCCCTACATAGGTTCAGAGGGTAAAGTGTCTGCTACAGTGTGGGAGACCGGGAGACCCGGGTTCAGTCTCTGGGTCAGGAAGATCCCCTGGAGAAAGAAATGGTAACCCACTCCAGTACTCTTGCCTGGTAAATCCCATGAACTGAGAAGCCTAGGGGTTGCAAGGAGTCGGACACTGATTGAGCGACTTCACTTTCACTTTCACATGGTTTATCAGATTCTTACCTGTATAATAATATATTTCAGTTTTGTCCATTTTTCAACTTTGTAAAAATGGATTCATACAGTGTATACTCTTTTTATCCTGATCTGCTCATGTTGTCCATAGCTGTAGCTTATTTATACAGCTATTTACTATCTGCTGACTGTTGATCTGTCAGGCTTATCTATCTGTTTTCCTGTTTGGGGACCCCGCGTTGGTTTCAGCGTTTCATTATTACAAACAGTTACAAACATTCTTATGTTGATCTCAGCTGGTACACAGAGACAAGGTTACTCTAGGGTACAAACCTCAAGGTGGCATTGCTGGTCATAAGGCTTGCAGCCTCAGATTTACCACTCTTTTCTGCAGCATCTAATCTGTTCATAATTGTATTTTCCATTTCAGATTCTGTACTTTTATCTCTAAAAGTTCCGCTTGAGTCTTATTCTATCTTCCCTTTCTCTCATGTTTATGCTGTTCTTGGCATCCTTATGCATATGTATAATATTTGTAATAGCTATTTTAAGATCTTTGCCTACTAATTGCATTACCTCTGTCATTTCTGTACTGTTTTACCAGTTGATGTTTCCCACCCTCTTTGTTCTGGGTCCCATTTTTCTGCTTTGCAAGCCTGGTAATTTTTGTTACAATAGTGGTTATTGTGAGGCTTTTTTTTTTTTTTTTCATGATCATGCTCAGTAAATCTTTAATCCAACTAAAGTCTTTAATCCCATTAAATCTTTAAATCCAATTAAAGTTAATAATTAGATTACCAACATCTCTGACACCCTCTTATATGCCTCTTTCTGATTGCATCTCCTGTTCCCCACCTACTACCAGGATAATCTATACCATGAATTTGCAGTTTATTATTCCCTACATAGGTTCAGAGGGTAAAGTGTCTGCTACAGTGTGGGAGACCGGGAGACCCGGGTTCAGTCTCTGGGTCAGGAAGATCCCCTGGAGAAAGAAATGGTAACCCACTCCAGTACTCTTGCCTGGTAAATCCCATGAACTGAGAAGCCTAGGGGTTGCAAGGAGTCGGACACTGATTGAGCGACTTCACTTTCACTTTCACATGGTTTATCAGATTCTTACCTGTATAATAATATATTTCAGTTTTGTCCATTTTTCAACTTTGTAAAAATGGATTCATACAGTGTATACTCTTTTTATCCTGATCTGCTCATGTTGTCCATAGCTGTAGCTTATTTATACAGCTATTTACTATCTGCTGACTGTTGATCTGTCAGGCTTATCTATCTGTTTTCCTGTTTGGGGACCCCGCGTTGGTTTCAGCGTTTCATTATTACAAACAGTTACAAACATTCTTATGTTGATCTCAGCTGGTACACAGAGACAAGGTTACTCTAGGGTACAAACCTCAAGGTGGCATTGCTGGTCATAAGGCTTGCAGCCTCAGATTTACCACTCTTTTCTGCAGCATCTAATCTGTTCATAATTGTATTTTCCATTTCAGATTCTGTACTTTTATCTCTAAAAGTTCCGCTTGAGTCTTATTCTATCTTCCCTTTCTCTCATGTTTATGCTGTTCTTGGCATCCTTATGCATATGTATAATATTTGTAATAGCTATTTTAAGATCTTTGCCTACTAATTGCATTACCTCTGTCATTTCTGTACTGTTTTACCAGTTGATGTTTCCCACCCTCTTTGTTCTGGGTCCCATTTTTCTGCTTTGCAAGCCTGGTAATTTTTGTTACAATAGTGGTTATTGTGAGGCTTTTTTTTTTTTTTTTCCACAATGTTGTTGAGGGTCAGATTTTGTTGTATAGGGTTGAGTGGTGGGTTTTGTTCTGGAACATAGATAAAAGTACTTGCAAATTGGTTTGAGGTTTGCCTTTCAAGCTTTGTTATGATGGATCCAAAGCAACCTTT
The DNA here is from genome assembly GCA_006408675.1 of Madoqua kirkii. Lineage (NCBI taxonomy): Eukaryota > Metazoa > Chordata > Mammalia > Artiodactyla > Bovidae > Madoqua > Madoqua kirkii. The sequence continues at coordinate 117,151 of SJYC01010064.1, read as the reverse complement.
GATCTGGGGCTAAGTCCCACTACTAAGCCATGGTGTTCCTGAGGAAGCCACCCTGTGTCCTGTGTATTTCATGGGCTCTCTGCTTTAGCTATTGGGAGTGCAGACTGTTCCCAGCCCTGTATGAGCTCCGTTTTGTCTGACCGCTTTCCAGTGGTACTTTGTCCAGCTGCCCTAGCCTTGAGGAGTTAACCTCATACACCCCTTCCAGATCCTTGCTCTGCCAAAGACTTGAAAGGGAGTGTCTCCACTCACTCCCTTCCTGTCTCTACCTCCTTCCCTAAGACCTCTCCAGCTCTGTGTTCCACTTCTCCAGTAGCCTGCCCCACGGACCCTAGCTGTCTCGGCCTCCCAGAACAGCAGCCTCTGTCTCCTGAACTCCGGGTCTTCCCTGGCCTCTGTTTCTTTGCTCTCCCTGTGCCGTAGCTGTAAACTGGGCAGTCCCGAGGCTCACCTCCTTTCCCGTCTGGCATGATTGCAGTCCTTGACTGCATCGTGTCCAGTTTATAAAACCTGTTGTTTTGTGTATTTTAGTCAGCTTCATGGTTGTTTCTGTAAAAAATAAAGCAGTACAACTTAATATCAGAATTGCTTTGAGAGTAGTCACTGGATGACTACCTTAGTTCAACTCTTCCAGTATCTTCCTCTCAAATAATTTATGAATGTATTATAAGAAATTTTTTCTTGCATCCATCCCTCTCTCTCCATGTTCCCTTCCAGAGGTGCTGGTTTTCAATAGCAGTTTTGCCCCATCCCCCAGACACTTTTGGTTGTCCTAGCTGGGGGTGCTTCTGGCGTCTAGTGGATAGAGTTCAGGGCAGCTGGTAGACATCCTTCAGTGCACAGGACAGTCCCCAAAGCAAAGAACTACTCACCATTAACTAGCCCAAAAGGTCAAAACCACCAAAGCTGAAAATTTCCGTTTTAGAGTATGGGCCATAAAATCCATCACAAAGATGTAGACCCCTTTTGTGTTTGTTAGAAACTCTTAAGATGGCATCGTCTTTTTCCTGAGGTCCTAGTCGTCTCCTTGTGACTCTTAATAGTGCTTTCCTGTTGGTTTGAATTGAGGCCATTCTAATAGTTTTCTTTGTTGCTTTTCTCAACTTTTGGATTTGTCCCTGGATTCTTTTCCTCAGCTGATATGATTATTATGGTATTTCTGCTCTTCAGTAGCACAATAGAAATGCAAAAATACTCTCATTCTTTGGGGGGAAAGAGCAAAGAAACATCGGCTGAAGAGGTGGAGTAACATTTTCAATGACTCAGTGTCACTTGTTATTAATAATAGTGTTGCTTCCGGTTTACCATATGCAATTATTTTTCTTTTACAAAAAGTTGATTTTAGTTAAATTTTAATTTGAATATTGAGAAGAGTTTATATTGAGTCTATAATTTATGGAATGCTTTAAAAGTACAGATAACACTGGTCCCCTGACTGATTTTCACATTTTTGCAAGTGAGAGTTTCAGTGGAAGACTATATAGCAGCATTCTCCTATTTTCCCTCTCTTTGTTCTTAACACTGTCATATTTGCATTTTGAATTTTAGCCACAGAAAGCACTTAGAATATTTGCTTGGCTTGGCTTTGTGAGTTACAGGGCAGAAACAAGCATGTTTGTCTTGTTCCTCTAAGACGACAGGGTGTAAATGTAAGAATTCAGCTCATAGACATTAAGGGGCTTGTAGACACGAAAGTTGCAGCTCATAAAATAGAACCAGACTGTGTAGCAGTAAATGAGAGCTTAACGAATCTCATCTAACCTCATGCTACAGATGATGAAACTGAGACTCAGCGTAGTTCAATGTCTTCCAGAGGTCGTGGAGCTAGCTGCAGGGAAAGCTGAACCTGAACACAGGTCATATGTGTTCTGCTGAAATCATGATGTTCCAGTTCTCTGTGTGAATGGATCTGTGGTCTTTTCTTTCTGGGTCCAGCTTCAACCTCTTCATCTACCATCTCATGTCTGGTTAAGGGAATGGCCTTTCCATAAATTATCTAGTTCTCATTGTCCCTGATATTTGGCTCTGCAGTTTCTCAAGCATAAGTCTAATTTTTCTACTTAAAATTATTTTACATGAATAGGAAAAAAAAACTGTTCTTGTGAATTCATTGACCCCTTATTTTTCTTACATTCAATCAGAATTTTTTAAAAGCTCGAGGGTTAGAGGTTTCCTTTTACTGAAAAATTACCTGGTTTGGTTCCCTGAACTTTTGCTCTTCAAATATATCTTGTAATGGAGTTTGAATTTTCATAGCTTTACCTGTACTATATCAAAGAACCATCAAATGTTTGAGTGATTGGATCAAATGTTGAACTCTTAGGCTAGCATCTAACTAAGTCTTTTGCAGAGCTTTCTGGTCTGTGGATTGAAATCTTCCTTAATAAATGAGGGACAGGTATTTGTGCTGCTTTCTTCTACGTTATGAAATTGACATGTTTTCATCTCCAAAACCTATGTGTATTTGCTGCAAAGATGGGATTGTTGTTGTTTAGTCACTGAGTCCATGTCTGCGTCCTGGACTGTAGCCCACCAGGCTCCTCTATCCATGGAATCTCCCAGGGAAGAATACTGCAGTGGCTTGTCATGCCCTCTTCCAGCAGATCTTCCCAACCCAGGGATGGAACCCTCATCTCCCGCACTGGCCACCAGGGAAGCCCAGAGATGGGAGGGTAACACTCATGGGTCAGGATACTCCTTTCTCCTGGCAGAAGTGGATACATAGCACTCCTAAGTGAAATAAAACTTGAAGAATCACTCCATCTCTGACTGTTGAGTAGCAAGGCACACCTGGCCCAAGATTATCCCAGTAATCATTGCTATCTGTAATGTTGACTCTCATTCGGAAGAGGTTGAGGGAGCTCTAGGAACAGGATGCATTTTAGAAAAATAAGTGTATAATTATTTTATGCATCACTGAGCTTTGTCCAGCATAATACCATATTTTTCATATCTTTTTTAAGAGAATATCATAAATATGTTTGGAACCCTCTTCTGTCTCCCCTTTTTCCTTCCTGTGAATTGAACTGTCAAAATTGATACTCAGTATTCCCATGAACATGTTTTGCTTGCTCTGCAGATACAGATATACATACACATGCACATAGAGAGTAAAGGATAAATAATCTTCAAAAGTTTTCCGGTGAGTGCAGTCACACTGTACCTATCTTCTGTCAGTTATTTACTCTATTTGGGGATTTATGTTGGTAACCCTTGTTATTCATTGTAAATATTATTTAGTATCCATTGTCAAAATTACCACAGTTTAATTATTCATTCACCAATTGATGGATCTTTGTTTTTTGGATACTACATATAATGTTGCAATGAATATCCTTATAAATATCTACTTGTGAATCAGCTCTCTAGAGTATATTCATAAAGGTAAACCTGACGGATTACAGCAGTTTACTCAACTGGAGCTTTACTACATAGTGCTAAATGCTTGTACCAGTCCCCTCTCACTAGCAGCACACGAGAATTCCTATTGCTCCATATACTCGCCAGGACTAGGTTCTATAAGTCCTTTTTCTGTTGTGTAGTTTTATTTCATGAAATACGAAATTGTATCTCAACTGGTTTTACTATGCATATCCCTGATCTGTAATTTACTTGAGCCTAGTTTATGATTACAGTTCATTTGGGTTGCTACAATGTTTCTCTTTTTATTTTCTATTAGTCTGTCTTTTGATTATTGATCTCTAGGAGTTTCTTCTATATTCTGAGCACTAATCCGCTGTCAGATAAGAGTTTCAAATACCTTCTCTCAGTCTGTGACCTATCTTTATAGTGTTTTCATTATACAAAAAGTTTTTAAGTAGAACAATATATATCAGTCTTTTGTGACCACTGCTTTTGCATTATTAAGAAAGTCTTCCCTTCCATGGGAGTTATAGATACCTACTCATAAAATTTTAAAATTTTAGTTTTCACTTAATTCTCTTGGAATTTATTTTTGGTTGATATGAGATATGGGCCTGCTCAGTCCTCTTTGTAGATTCCTGCTTATACCAAAGTCACCAAATGATCCATCCTTCTCCCACTAGCAGTTGCTACATCACATCTGTCACACTTCAAAAGTACACATGTGCTTGGGTCTCTGAGGTTTTTGTTCCATGTATATATTTGTGCCTCTAACAATATGATACTGCCTTAATTTTGATATCTGGCAAGGTGAATGCCCCCATGTCACCTCCGAAGAGCAGCTCCCCTGCCCCACATTGTTGACATTCTTTAGGAGTGCCGTGGAGTATTCTTGGCCCTTTACTTTTTCATATAACATTTATATGGAATTTAAAGTTCTTTTTAAAAACCCTTTGGGGATGTTGGTTGAATTATATATATTTATGAGTTAATTCACACATACCTAATTTTAAAATAAAAATGTTTGGGTACTTAAAATAAGTTTTTTGTTTTAAAAAAAAAAAAAAGTTCTCAAAATCAGCCAGTTCAAGAGTTCTAAATATTTGCGGTTTTATTACATTTAAATAAAGGACGTACCTACCATTGGAAGTGGTCATTGAGACCCTGGGTAGTTCATAAAACTAAAGCGTCTTGAATTCATTATTCTTGCTGTTTTTACCTATCTATATGGATTACTTGTTCCATACAGTATCTTCTACTTTGAAAATCCCAATAGCCGGTGGTAGGGAAATTTTCTAATTTGATTTTTTTTAAGTGCCTTGTGTATATAACTCACACTTCATAGATGTACCTCAGTTAGTGTTGAAGGAAAATGTTTCCCATGTTTGCTATATATCATGTTAAATAGCCTATGCTTTTAAAATTTATCTCAAAAAAAATCCACCTGGTGTTCATAGATGATGAATGAGTTATTTGCTAAAATTCCTCTTGATCCTTCTGCAGAGACTTACAGCTACTACTGGAAGCAAACAGCGAAGTCGCCTCTCCATTATGGCCCAGTACCTCTGCGACGTTCAGCACATCTTGACAATTCCAGGGCAGGCTTTTGTCCCCAAACCAGAGGTGAGTTTCTGATGATTTGTTTTAAACAATATAGATACTAGGACTAGGATGTGTGAGGATGTGTCATAGAAAATCATCACTAGAATCTGATCTTCTATGCAAACTGTACCGTAACTTTTTCCTTCCCTCTCCTAAAACCGTAAAAATCACAGTGGTAGTTCAGTTCAGTCGGTCAGTCTCATCCAACTCTTTGCGACCCCATGGACTGCAGCACACAAGGCCTCCCTGCCTATCACCAACTCCCAGAGGTTAGTTATGTTCATTGAGTCAGTGATGCCACCCAACCATCTCCTCCTCTGTCATCCCCTTTTCCTCCCACCTTCAATCTTTTCCAGCATCAGGGTCTTTTCCAGTGGGTCAGCTCTTCACATCAGGTGGCCAGAGTATTGGAGTTTCAGCTTCAACATCAGTCCTTCCAATGAATATTCAGGACTGATTTCCTTTAGGATGGAGTGGTTGGATCTCCTTGCGGTCCAAGGGACTCTCAAGAGTCTTCACCAACACCATAGTTCAAAAGCATCAATTCTTTGGCACTCAACTTTCTTTATAGTCCAACACTCATGTCCATACATGACTACTGGAAAAACCATAGCCTTGACTAGACCTTTGTTGGCGGAGTAATATCTCTGCTTTTTAATATGCTGTCTAGGTTGGTCATAACTTTTCTTCCAAGGAGTAAGCATCTTTTAATTTCATGGCTGCAGTCAACCATCTGCAGTGATTTTGGAGCTCCCAAAAATAAAGTCAGCCACTGTTTCCATTGTTTGCCCATCTATTTGCCATGACTGGATGCCATAATCTCAGTTTTCTGAATGTTGAGCTTTAAGCCAAATTTTCACTCTCCTCTTTCACTTTCATCAAGAGGCTCTTTAGTTCTTTGTTTTCTGCCTTAAGGGTGGTATTATCTGCGTATGTGAGGTTATTGATATTTCTCCGGTCAATCTTGATTCCAGCTTGTGCTTCATCCAGCCCACCGTTTCTCAAGATGTACTCTACATGTAAGTTAAATAAGCAGATTGACAATATACAGCCTTGACGTGCTCCTTTTCCTATTTGGAACCAGTTTGTTGTTCCATGTCCAGTTCTAACTGTTGCTTTCTGATCTGCATACAGATTTCTCAGGCAGGTCAGGTGGTCTAGTATTCCCATCTCTTTAAGAATTTTGCACAGTTTGTTGTGATCCACACAGTCAAAGGCTTTGGCATAGTCAATAAAACAGAAATAGATGTTTGTCTGGAACTCTCTTGCTTTTTTGGTGATCCAGTGGATGTTGGCAGTTTGATCTCTGGTTCCTCTGCCTTTCCTAAAACCAGCTTGAACATCTGGAATTTCACGGTTCATATACTGTTGAAGCCTGGCTTGGAGAATTTTGAGCATTACTTTACTAGCATGTGAGATGAGTGCAATTGTGCAGTAGTTTGAGCATTCTTTGGCATTGCCTTTCTTTGGGATTGGAATGAAAACTGACCTTTTCTAGTCCTGTGGTCACTGCTGAGTTTTCCAAATTTGTTGGCATATTGAGTGTAGCACTTTCACAGCATCATCTTTCAGGATTTGAAACAGCTCAACTGGAATTCCATCACCTCCACTAGCTTTGTCATAGTGATGCCTTCTAAGGCCCACTTGACTTCACATTCCAGCATGTTTGGCTCTAGGTGAGTGATCACATCATCATGATTATCTGGGTCGTGAAGATCTTTTTTGTAGTTCTTCTGTGTATTCTTGCCACCTCTTCTTAATATCTTCTGCTTCTGTTAGGTCCTTAGCATTTTTGTCCTGTATTGAGCCCATCTTTGCATGAAATGTTCCCTTGGTGTCTCTGATTTCTTTGTGTGGATAGTTAGCTCTTAATCTGATTTTTCTTCCCCTTAAACAGAATGACCAAACATCTAGGTTTATATGTGTTACCCAGATAGTGGTATTTTCATCTTGAAGATGTATTTTGCCTTTTCTGCATCCAGTGAGATCAGCACATGATTTTCTTTCATTTAATTGATGTGTCATGTTTGGATTTATTGATTTGCGTATGTTGAATCATCTTTACATCCCAGGGATGAGTCCCACTTGGTCATGGTATATAATCCTTCTTTTGTGTTCTCAAATTTGATTTGCTAATATTTGGTGAGAATTTTTCATCTGTATTCATTAAGAATATTGGTCTACAGTTTTCTTGTGGTAGCCTTATCTGGCCTTGTTTTCAGGTGAATGCTGTTTTCATAGAATGAGTTTGGAAGTATTCCCTCCTCCATAGTTTTTCAGAAGAGTTTAAGAAGGATTGATGTTAATTCTTTGAACGGTAGGATTTTTTAGTTAAGCCGTCTGGTCCTGGGGTTTTCTGTGTTGGGAGACTTTTGATGACTGCTTCATCCTCTGCTTGCTATTGGTCTGTTCCGATTTTCTGTTCTTCCTTACTCAGCCTTGGTTGTTTGAGTGTTTCTAAGAGTGCATCCATTTGCTCTAAGTTGTCTCATTTGTTGGCATATAGTTTGTTCATGGTTGTCTCCTCTGTTCCTGTGTGTTTCTTTAGTCTCAGTTGTAATGTCTCCTTTTTCATTTCTGATTCTGAGTCTTCTTAGTCTGGCTAAAGGTTTGTCAATTTTAATTTTTCAAAGAACCAACTTTTGGTTTTGTTTTTTCGTTTTTTAATCTCCATTTCTTTCTACTCTGGTCTTTAATCCTTCTGCTTACCTTGTTCTTTTTCTAATTTCTTGAGGTATAAAGTTAGGTTGTTTGAGATTTTTTAAGCTCTTAATATATGTATTTATTGCTGTAAACATCTCAGAACTGCTTTTGCTACATTCCGTGGTTTTTCAGTATGTTGTATTTTCATTAATTATTTGAGATTTATTTCTCTTTTGACTTCTTCTTTGACCAACTAGTTGTTCAGAAGTCTGTTATTTAGTTTCCACATACTTGTAGATTTTCCCGCTTTCCTCTTGTTGATTTCTACTTTCAATACCGTTGTGGTCAGAAGAGATAATAGGTAATAGAGATAAGAGGTAATAGATAATTTTCTGAGATTTGTGCCTATCATGATCTTGTCATGATACTAGAAAATGTCCCGTGTGCATTTGAAGAATGTGTATTCTCTGCTGTTGTGTGGAATGTTCTGTATATGCTTAAGTCCATTTACTCTAGAGTACAATTTAATTCCAGCATTTCATTGTTGACTTTCTGGCTGGATGATCTATCTGTTGCTGACAGTGGCATATTGAAGTTTGTTACTCTTACTGCCTGTCATCTGTTTCTTCCTTAGTATTTGCTTAATATGTTAAAGTACTCCAATGTTGGGTGTATATATATATATTTACTATTGTTGTATTTTAAAGATGTATTGACCCTTTTATCATTATGTAACAACCTTGCTTGTCTCTTTTTACCAGTTTTTGGCTTGAAGTCTCTCTTTTTCTGATACACGAATGGCTCGGCCCCTTTTCTTTTGATTTCTACTTCAGCCCTACACTTTGAGCCTATGTGTGTCTTTAGAGTTGAAATGAGCTTCTTGTAGGTAGCATATAGTTTTGGTTTCTTTTTTAATTGGAGGATAATTCCTTTACTGCAGTGGTTTTGCCATGCATCAGTGTGAATTGGCTGTGGGTATACATGAACCCTCCTCCCTCCCCTGTTCCACCCTCTGCCCTGTGTTGTCACGGAGCACTGGCTTTGGGTGCCCTGCTTCATACATCAAACTCACACTGGTTACCTGTTTCACCTGTGATAATGAATGTGTTTCTTCTCAAATCATCCCACCCTCCCCTTCTCCTACTGAGTCCAAAATTCTGTTCTTTATGTCTGTGCCTCCTTTGCTGCCCTGTACATAGGATTTTCGGTACCGTCTTTCTAGATTCCATAAATATGCGTTAACATACAGTATTTGTCTTTCTCTTCCTGACTTCACTTGGTATAATAGGCTCTAGGTTCATCTACCTCATTAGAACTGACTCACATGCATTTCTTTTTCACAGCTAAGTAGTATTCCATTGTGTATGTATACCACAACTTCCTTATCCATTCATCTGCTGATGGACATCTAGGTTGCTTCCATGTCCTAGCTGTTGTACATAGTGCTGCAGTTAACATTGGGTATCTTCTTCAGTTCTGCTTTCCTTGGGGTATATGCCCAGTAGTGGAATTGCTGGATTCTATTGTAGTTTTAGTCCTAGTTGTTTAAGAATCTCCATGCTGTTCTCCATAGTGGTTTTATCAGTTTGCATTCCCACCGACAGTGTGAGAGGATTCCCTTTTCTCCTCACCCTCTCCAGCATTTATTGTTTGTAGACTTTTTGATGATGGCCATGCTGACTGGTGTGAGATGATACCTCATTGATTGATGAATTTGGTTCGTTTATATTAGAGTGATTATTGACAGAGGATTTACCACTGTCCTCTTCCTTCCACCTTCTGGTTATTTTGTATCACCATTGTTTTTCTCCTCTCTGTTTGTGTCTATCTTTCTAATGTGGTGGGTTTCCATAGTTGTTTACTCAGTCTTGCCTTTTCTATCTTTCATGACTCTAGAGTTTGGCTTTGTGTTTAACACATGGCTTACATAAAAAACATCTCAGAAATAAAATAGTTCTTCTTATGTTGATATCACCTTATCTATTCGTCTATAAAGACTCTACCCTTTTACTCTTCCACTTATATGTCTTTATCACAATCTATCTCTTTTGGTGCTGTGAATTCATTGAGAAATTACAATAGCTTTCCTTAAGCCTTTATGCTATAATTAAGTGGTTAACATACCATTCCAGTAGGGTTAAAGTTTTCTAATTCTGACTGTTTTTCACCTTTTCCAGGGTATTATGAACGTTTTCTTTCATTGTCAGTAAATAATGTATTCTTATTTCAGTTTGAAGAATTCCCGTTCACTATTTCTTTCAAGGAGGTCTAGCGGTGTGAACTCCCTCAGTTTTTGTTTGCTGGGAAAGCCTTTATTTCTTCTTCATATTTGAAAGATAACTTTGACAGATAATTGGCTGGTGATTTTTATCTTTTAACACTTTGAGTATGTCATTCCACTCTCTCCTGGCCTGTAATGCTTCTGCTGCAAAATCTGCTGTTAGCCCAGAGAGAGTTTCTTTGTAGGTTACTTCCTCCCCATGCCCCAACCCCATGCCTTTAAGATGCTTTCTCTATCATTGATTTTTGACAGTTTCATTATAATGATGATTATTGACAGAGGATTTACCACTGTCCTCTTCCTTCCACCTTCTGGTTATTTTGTATCACCATTGTTTTTCTCCTCTCTGTTTGTGTCTATCTTTCTAATGTGGTGGGTTTCCATAGTTGTTTACTCAGTCTTGCCTTTTCTATCTTTCATGACTCTAGAGTTTGGCTTTGTGTTTAACACATGGCTTACATAAAAAACATCTCAGAAATAAAATAGTTCTTCTTATGTTGATATCACCTTATCTATTCGTCTATAAAGACTCTACCCTTTTACTCTTCCACTTATATGTCTTTATCACAATCTATCTCTTTTGGTGCTGTGAATTCATTGAGAAATTACAATAGCTTTCCTTAAGCCTTTATGCTATAATTAAGTGGTTAACATACCATTCCAGTAGGGTTAAAGTTTTCTAATTCTGACTGTTTTTCACCTTTTCCAGGGTATTATGAACGTTTTCTTTCATTGTCAGTAAATAATGTATTCTTATTTCAGTTTGAAGAATTCCCGTTCACTATTTCTTTCAAGGAGGTCTAGCGGTGTGAACTCCCTCAGTTTTTGTTTGCTGGGAAAGCCTTTATTTCTTCTTCATATTTGAAAGATAACTTTGACAGATAATTGGCTGGTGATTTTTATCTTTTAACACTTTGAGTATGTCATTCCACTCTCTCCTGGCCTGTAATGCTTCTGCTGCAAAATCTGCTGTTAGCCCAGAGAGAGTTTCTTTGTAGGTTACTTCCTCCCCATGCCCCAACCCCATGCCTTTAAGATGCTTTCTCTATATTGATTTTTGACAGTTTCATTATAATGTATCTTGGATAAAGTCATTTGTATTGAGGTGATAGGATGTTCTTTTAGCTTCTTGGACATGTATGCTAAGTTCTTTCCCCAGGTTTGAGAAGCTGTCAGCAATTATTTGTCTAAATATGCACTCTGCTCTCTTTTCCTCTACATAGATCAATTATTCTTATATTTGGCTTTCTCCCCATACCTGATAGCTCTCTTAGGGTTTCTTCACTTTTAAAAAATCTTATCTCCTGAGTCATTCCTAAATTCCCATCTTTCAAGTTGCTAATTCTTTCTTCAGTCTGATCTGCCCTATTTCTTAAGCTAATGTATTTTTCATCTCATTCATTGAATCTTTTAGCTCCAGAATTTGTTTCTTTTTTAAAATTTCAGTCTCTTTGGTAAAGAATTCGTTCTGTTCATTAATTTTACTCTCTAGTTCATCAAATTGCCTTTCTGAGTTTCAAAGTGAAAGTGTCAGTCACTCAGTCCTGTCTGACTGGTTGTAACCCCATCAGATGCAGCCCCTGTCCCCCGCCAGGCTCCTCTGTCCATGGAATTCTCCAGGCAAGAATACTGGAATAGGTTGCCGTTTCCTTCTCCAGGGGATCTTCCCAACCCAGGGATCAAACCTGATTCTCCTGCAATACAGGCAGATTCTATACCAGTGAGCCACCAAGGGGAAGCTCTGAGTTTACTTGTGGCCCATTGAATTTCATCATAACAGCTATTTTGAATTCTTTGTAAGTTATATTACAGTATCCTGTGCCTTTGAGTTTAGTTACTGGAGAACTATCATTTTCTTTTTTTGATACCGTATTACCCTGATTTTCATTGTGTTTGACTGGAATGTGCCTCTGCCGTTGCTTTGGTAAGTAATAGAAACCCTTGTTTTCCAGATGGTGGCGCTGTAGCTCAGGTTTTTGCTATCTCTATCTGATCTGGTTTGGGGGCTACACTCTGGGTGGGGAGTGGTGCTGGTGAGTGTTTTTAAAATTAAAAAATGCTGTAGGGAAAGAGGTGGCAGAGTGGAGGGAGGTTTGGGCTTAGCACTGGAGGCTTTGCATGCTCACAGCCCAGTGAGGACACTCTCAAGTGGGGATGCTTCCAGGGGTCCAAGGAAGACAGCAAGTAACAGTACCTTCCCTGCCCTCTGTTATACTCGTCTGCCTCTTTCCCTTTCCTCTCCCTTGCCTCAGTCATATAGGTTTCTCCTCAAAAATCCAGATGCTGCTGGAGATAATTGGGTCCCTCCAGTTGTAACCTGTACAGCTGGGCAGTCAGCCACTCGCCTCTCTTTCCATCTCTGTGAGGCAAGTTCTCACTGTCCTGATGAAAACTCAGCCCTAGGAAGGGCAGGGGACTGACTCCTTGAGTTCCTCCTTCTCGCCTCCAGGCTGGTCTCTGTTCTGCCCAAGTGGCATGCCTGGTTCTCCCTCTGTCTGGCTGACCTCCACAGGTTCTCTGTGCCCCACGTGTCCGCCATGGATTTCAGTCTCCAGTTTTGCTTCCCCCATCCCTGCCCCCATCAAGTCACTGGGGTAGGGTCGGCTTACCACCGTCTTTGGGCCCAAAGCCCCTCCAGGGTCCTGTCTACTTTCTGCAGCACAGGAAGGCTGCTGGTTGGTCTGGTGTGAATGATGAAGTGTAGATCAGAGGACTGAAAGAAAGGACTCATGCTGCCGAGATGCTGATGTCACTTTCAGAATCCAGATATTTCTCATTTATAATGATTTCCCTCACTTTTTTGAGAAATTTTGTTTTGACAGCTTTACTTGTGATCAGTCATCTGTGGAAAAATAGTTGGATATTAAACTAGGCTCTGACTATTATATGCTAATCACAGAATAAAAGCTAATTACAGAAATAAAGCTTCTCTGCCAGAAATACAGATCAATAAGCCAGTGTCTAGTTTAGCAAAACCACTGCTAGATGAATTACTACAGGACATACATGAACTATAAAATCTTATTTCTTCATTGAAGTTACGCTGAGCCCCAACCGCATGAAAAGCCCTAAGTTAGGCAGAGAGGCGGTGGTACAGGAATGAGAAGTCAGACATCTCCCTTCAGTTCACAGCTAGTGAGGAGCAGTTTTCTTCTTGCTGAAACTCAAGTATAAAGTCGTGCAAAGCTTCCTTTAGATTCTTTGACATTCACTGATATAAGTAGATATCATAAAAAATTGTGTTATGCGGTTTTTAGATTTAGGTGTAGGTGTATGTTACAGGCTTAGAATGGAGCCCCTGACCAGTAGCATTCGACCTGTTTGTACATATTGAACCATGGTCTGAGGCAGCTCCATGGCCTTTGCTACCACCGTCTACTTCCTCTGCCACATGTCAGTCACAGTTACCCAAGCTTTCCAGGACCTTTAGGAATTCAGTCCGTCTTCCACTTTAATAGCAGACATAATTGTCATCTTTTTCTTAAGCAAATTCAGTATTACCTTCCTTCAGCATCTCAAGCTTTCAGACATTGTAAATAACTTCTTCCAAAATAATAGATCCTATTAGATCCTAGACAGAATTTGTTTGGCGATACCTTTTAGCTCATCAGATTTAACACACTGGTGCTCTCAGGGATTTTTTGTCCTAGAACAGGTGGCCACTGTAATGAAGACCAAGTCACCATAGAGCTTTCTCTCTTCTTGTAAAGCATATATATGTGTGTATACAAGACTTTGAATAGTATGAGACCCAGTTATATCAGGAACCAAGATCTTTACTTTTAGGTTTTTATATTAGTGGTTATCATTGTCATCCAGAATCTTCAGGCTTTTTACCAGAGGTTTATTAGAGTAGGTGTTCGAGTATTTTTCTGGAAGGTTTCTCTTTTTTAGTTACCTAGTTGAGAGTAATTGATGGTGTTTGGAGTTTATTATCAACTTTATCGTTGATTTAAAAGGATAAGATCCATATGTATTTTACTAAAGCGCTTCCCAGGTGACTTAGTGGTGAAGAATCCACCTGCCAATGCAGAAGACATGAGTTCGACCCCTGACTCGAGAAGATCCCCTGGAGAAGGAAATAGCAACCCACTCCAGTATTCTTGCCTGGAAAATTCTGTAGAGGAACCTGGTAGGCTGCAGTCCATGGGGTCGCAAAGAGTCGGACACAACTGAGTGATTGAACATGCATGTAGTTAAGTAAAAGTACTTTCCCTCCAGGATTAAGGCCTTACAAAATTATTTGTAAAATAATTAGCTATGTCTTTGATCCCACTCCCCCCACAGAGGATGTTTGCTTTTTTTTGGTAAACTAAGCATACAGCAGTTTTCTTTGCTTAGTTTTTATTGTGTTATAAATAATACATGTAGGTGATTTATTAGTAACCTAAGAAAATGGTTATCAAGGGGAAGAGAATGTATTATTACAAAGGAAACAAATGATTAAATTTTAGTTGTAAAAGAATCTGCTACTTCTCTGAAGTATTTTTACCATATTAGGGCAAATCAGGAATACTCTGAGGAAAGCCAGAAAATATTTGACTGATAGTTAACATTGAGCAAATCTTTAAGAATTCGTTTTCATAAGAAAGGGAAAGAGTTTTTACAGAATTGATAAAAAGTAACAGTACACGGTGGTCCTGCTGGCTAAATCCTTCTAAACACAAGAGAAAGTCAAAGCACAACATAGACAAAATATGCTCAGTGCTAAAATAGAGATGCAGGCAGATTCCTGAAAGAGTTGAGAGAGGGAGGTTAATTCTCTGTAGATGCTCAGAAGAAATTTACTAAAATTCAATACATGTTCTTAATCAAATTCTAAGAATTAGATTTGGAGAATTTCCTTTGATATAACAAGAAAGGCTTACTTACAACTTACAGTGTACAATCCTAGATGTACAATCCTACATCTTAGGATTTTTTCCTGTGAGAATCGGTTAACCCTAATAATCAGTTTTTAACTAACGTAATCAAAATCAAGCTTTAATGACAGAACTTTCACTGCTGTAAACCTATTACAACTACACCTGGCTTACTCAACTCTTGCCAGACTCTTCCCTCCTATTAACTTCTCTAGCACGTCCCCAAAGTTTGAACCCCAAATTCTTTTCTATTTACAGAAAACACAGTCTCTTAGGTTCTTAAAAGTAGACTAATTCGTCTACTCTAATTTTTCTTACAATTTGTAGTAAATGGATTTTTAAGTTAGAATTTATAATTTTGTATTTTTCTTTCACTGAGTTAATAACATTATTTTACCAATTAGAAGACAAAATCTCTTTTGCAGTACAGATTCACAGTGAAAAATGCTTCCATGAGAATATAAGATTAGTTTAAATCTCTCAAGCTGGCATCTGAAAACCCCTGAGAATCCATACATTTCTGAGGTTCCACAGTAATTTTTTTCAACTAGACTGCACATTGTAGTCGGTCTCCATATCCATGGTTCCACATTGGTACACTTGGTCAACACCCAGATTAAAAATAGAAAAAAAATTCCAGAGCATTCCAAAAGGGAAAGCTTGAATTTGCCACTTCTTGTCATCTGTTTGTATACTATTTACTTTGTATTAGGTGTTATAAGTAACCTGGAGATGACTGAGAGTATTTGGGAGGATGCATGTAGGCTCTGTGCGGGTGCTGGGCCACGCTGTATAAGGGGCTTTCTTGAGTGTCCTTTGATTTTGGAATCCATGGGGGTCCTAGAACCAGTGCCCCACAGATACTGAGAGACTGCCATACTCAAGTGTGAGAAATCCTGAGCCATTAGCTATTCCCTCAAAGTTTTATGTCACCTTTTTTCTGTTATAAATTGTGGTCGTGGCTCTGCTGCTTTAACATCCTTTCCACATCACTGTCCTGTACTCCAAGGTAGTAGAAAAGTCTCTTAGATACAATCTGAGAATTGCAGCAGGCCCTTCTGATTGACGTGACAGAGACACTGGTGGAAGAGCTAGAAGTACTTTGAAGCGAGCTGGTCCTCCTGGAATTCCAGTGCTCCTAGTTTTGAGAACTTGGTCATGTTAATAGGCTGAGTTTTAATACATCAAATAGGGTAATAATGCCACCCTTGAAGTGTTGTGGTGAGGAATAGAAATAATCATATGCAGTGCCTAACAGGAGTATCTCACACAAGAAGACAGTTAAAGGTAGATCTTACTGTTATCAGTTCAGTTGCTCAGTCATGTTTGACTCTTTGTGACTCCATAAGCTGCAGCACGCCGGGCCTCCCTGTCCCTCACCAACTCCTGGAGCTTGCTCAAACTCATGTCCATTGAGTCGGTGATGCCATCCAACCACCTCATCCTCCATCGCCCCCTTCTCCTGCCCTCAATCTTTCCCAGCATCACAGTCTTTTCCAGTGAGTCAATTCTTAGCTTGAGGTGGCCAAAGTTTTGGAGTTTCATCCTCAGCATCAGCCTATCAATGAATGTTCAGGACTGATTTCCTTTAGGATATACTGGCTTGATCTACTTGAAGTCCAAGGGACTCCTCAAGAGTCTTCTCCAACACAACAGTTCAAATGCATCAATTCTTTGGCGCTCAGCTTTCTTTATAGTCCAACTCTCGCATCCATACATGACCACTGGGAAAGCCTGAGCTTTGACTAGACGAACTTTTGTTGACAAAGTAATGCCTCTACATGTTAATATGCTGTCTAGGTTGGTCATAGCTTTTCTTCCAAGGAGCAAGGGTCTTTTAATTTCATGTCTTCAGTCACCATCTGTAGTGATTTTGGAGCCCCCAAAAATAAAGTCTGTCACTGTTTCCCCATCTGTTTGCCATGAAGTGACAAGACCAGATGCCATGATCTTAGTTTTCTGAATGTTGAGTTTTAAGCCAACTTTTTTACTCCCCTCTTTCACTTTTATCAAGAGGCTTACTGTTATGGTTATAAACAATTATTTATGGACTAAGCTATAATATCCTAATAAAGTAATGTGGATTATAACTTTTAAGGCATATAATTTATATCTTATTTTGTCTATTTAGAAGTATGGTATATGGAGCAAGTAACACCCTAACATAGTACAGATTGAAAGCATAAAATTATGTCAGTACAATGTTAGATGAATTAAAGCTGCTACACCCCTGACATAAAGGTCAGCACTTTGGGGCATCCACACGTGACCTTTGAGAACAACAGCATTTTAGAGGCTTTCAGCTGCACTTGCCCCCAGCTCTTGAGGCCTCAGTTCAGTTCAGTCGCTCAGTAGTGTCTGACTCTTTGCGACCCCATGAATCGCAGCATGCCAGGCCTCCCTGTCCATCACCAACTCCCAGAGTTCACACAGACTCACATCCATCGAGAAGTGATGCCATCCAGCCATCTCATTCTCTGTCGTCCCCTTCTCCTCCTGCCCCCAATCCCCCTCAGCATCAGAGTCTTTTCCAGTGAGTCAACTCTTCGCATGAGGTGGCCAAAGTACTAGAGTTTCAGCTTTAGTATCATTCCTTCCAAAGAAATCCCAGGGCTGATCCCCTTCAGAATGGACTGGTTGGATCTCCTTGCAGTCCAAGGGCCTCTCAAGAGTCTTCTCCAATACCACAGTTCAAAAGCATCAATTCTTCGGCGCTCAGCCTTCTTCACAGTCCAACTCTCACATCCATACGTGACCACTGGAAAAACCATAGCCTTGACTAGACGGACCTTTGTTGGCAAAGTAATGTCTCCGCTTTTGAATATGCTATCTAAGTTGGTCATAACTTTTCTTCCAAGGAGTAAGCGTCTTTTCATGGCTGCAGTCACCATTTGCAGTGATTTTGGAGCCCCCAAAAATAAAGTCTGACACTGTTTCCACTGTTTCCCCATCTATTTCCCATGAAGTAATGGGACCAGATTACATGATCTTCGTTTTCTGAATGTTGAGCTTTAAGCCAACTTTTTCACTCTCCTCTTTCACTTTCATCCAGAGGCTTTTTAGTTCCTCTTCACTTTGTGCCATAAGGGTGGTGTCATCTGCATATCTGAGGTTATTGATATTTCTCCCAGTAATCTTGATTCCCGCTTTACTTCTTCCAGTCCGGCGTTTCTCATGATGTACTCTGCATATAAGTTAAATAAGCAGGGTGACAACATACAACCTCTGGTAAAATAAGCTTAGTCAATGGATGAGTCCACAGAAGATACAGGGGAGCACCTTGCTGTTCCACTGTCAGTCGGTCTGACTCCACCTCCTGGAAGCAGTGGTGCCCTGACCTACAGTAGAGGCAGCCCCTGATCCATGAGCCATTAGCATCCAGTACCCACAACAGCTGGGAGAGCGGGGTTGGGGGTATGATACCACCCACAGCTCTGGTTTCTGCCACTAAACAAAGTTATCACATTCCTTATGTGGCCTGACCTGGTTACCTGAAAAGTTCAAAACTAAAGTTCATATTTAATTGCTTTAACAACTGCAAACCAGGATTATTTAATAGCATCCTGTCTTCCTTTTCTTTGTGATTTTAGCCTATCTTTTTTTTTTTTTTTAACTTTATTCTACTTTACAGTACTGTATTGGTTTTGGCATACATTGACAGGAATCCGCCACAGGTGGACAGAAGCTCCCAATCCTGAATCCCCCCTCCCACCTTCCACCCTACATCATCTCTCTGGATCATCCCCATGCACCAGCCCCAAGCATCCTGTATCCTGTATCGAACGTAGACTGGCGCTTCATTTCTTACATGATAGTATACATGTTTCAAAGCCATTCTCCCAAATCATCCCACCCTCTCCCTCTTAGCCTGTTTTTACCTTTTGCTTTTTGTATTTATTGGGCCAGCAGTTTTAAGTTGGCTCAAATGCTTTTTGGAAGTGGATGGATGAGCCTAAAAGAAAAATGTGTAAATTAAAAGTCAGTTTTATAATTAGAAAAATACCAGAGTTGTCCTCCTTAAAAATCAGATAAAACAAGTGTTGAATAGAAAAAGTATTTACAATTATAATCCATTTTAATTATGCTTAATTATAATTCAGTTTAATTAGTTATGCTTTCATATGTACTCAAGAATAAAATAAGCAGGAGAAGGAAATGGCAACCCACTCCAGTATCCTGGCCTGGAAAATCTCATGGACAGAGGAGCCTGGTGGATTGCAGTCCATGGGGTCGCAAAGAGTCAGGCACGACTGAGCGACTAACACACACACAACACAATAAAACTTTAAAAAAAAAAAAAGAATAAAATAAGCAATAAATATAAATCCAAGGAAGAAACAAAATTGCTTTTTTGCAGATGATACTTTTTATTTATAAAACACAATGAAATGAACAAAATTATTGGAGGTAAACAGAAATATGCAACAAGTTTTGCAAAATTACATGCTATGATGGAAATCCTTGAAAGTCAGTAAAATTAGCATATTCTCAAGTCATATAGCTAAAAATACAGATGACATTTGCTTAGAAGATAGTTTGACCACTCAAAAGGAATGTATACATAACTGCATTCCTAATTCCCATGTGAAATCATATCTTTATTTTAGCTCTTTGATGATACAGGGGAGAATGATACCAAATAAGTGTAAAATATTTTAGTCTGTACTTCATATGCACAATTCAAAATTATTTATTCACATAAAAGATAACTTCCCACTTTCTGAGTTATTAATGCATAATGAAGTATCCTTTCCCTCTTTACCGTTGTTATGAACAATAACTAAGCTTAAATAAATGATTAGAAACAGCCATGTGCAGTGTTTCTTTTGCACATAGGAAAATCCAGTTTTTATTTTCTTTAAATATTTGAATTACATATAAGATAATCTTAACTTTTAAAGCATTTTTTATTCTTTAAAACATTTTCATAACCATTAACTAATTGAAGCAGCTCATTTTACATGTAAAAACATTTTTAACATGAATTAAACTTGAGAGGAAAAAATGACAAAAGTAACCTTTAGCATTCCAATACTAATCCGTTTGATATTAAATGATAGGGGCAAATCAAAAGTGCTAGAGGTAAATGAACCTAATTTGGAGAGTCCTCTTGTTAGCAGCCAGAAAAGGGCAGTTCGTAAGGATTTTAAAACAGATTCTTTTTGTTTTCACTAGCTTCTACATAATGCTTTAAAAGTCCTAGAAACTTCAGTTTGGGTTTAGTTTGATTTTGCTTTGCTGTGGTAGCATTTACCAGTTTCCTTTATTTCCACCTGATCTTTGAATGCCATATTGTATGGAGATTATATTTCCTAAAATGTAAAAAATGTCCCCCCCTCTACTGGGAGGTCACAGTGGACGGGGACTTGGGGTTTGGGCAGCCTCTGAAACAAGTGGACATCTATGCGTAAGGTGCAGTCATACAATGGAAATTGAAAACAGAAGTAAATTACTGTGGGGTTGTCAGGCAGCGACAGCAAAAGCAGATGATATCCTGAATTAACACCAGGACAAGGTGCTTTTTATACTTGGCAATTTAGTTCTTTTATGAAGTCCAATTAAGTACCAGTTAATAAGATGTATCAGCAGTCTATCTTTAAGAAGAAAAGGGTGTGAAATAATTGCCTTATTAATATAATCAGAACCTCTTTCTTTTATAAACCTTTAGATATAAAACATGACAATAATGGGAAAATATGTAAAACAGATATACACAAAGTTTGGCATTTTGAAAAACTTCATTTTTAAAGTATTTCACATTCTTTGTAGAGAAAGTTAAGCACAATTCTGGTATTTAAAATAAAGACAGAAGTCACAGCAGGCACCTAAAAACTCCTGCACATCACACAGTTTTTCACACATAGTCCTTCAAGCTGTATGCCGAACTGTCCTCTGGCTGTGCCGTGGAGATGGGCGGCTGCAGGCATGGGTGGAGCCAAGCTCCCGACTTCTTCTTTAGACAGGATGTGCAGAAGATCATGCCGGAGACCACCAGCAGCACGGCCGAAATGATTCCAAGGTAGACGGCTCCTCCAGGCTCATGTTTGTTGCTGTGTGGAACCGTCAAGTCCAGAAAGTTTGCTGTGATCTCCTTCGTGTACCACACAGTCGGTATTAAACCAGAGGTCCCTGCAGACAGGAAACAAACTCCTCCAGCAAAACAGGCATGCCTCTTGGTTTCCGGGTCCCCTCCTAAGCGAGTGCATTCCATCCCCACTGTTGAAGTGCAGATCCCCACCGCAGACAGGATGCAGGCCAGGATCATGGCGGCCCGTGCGGCCTGCTCGTGGCTGGGGCGGGCCAGGACCGAGTACTTCAGGGTGCAGCTGAACATCCCGGTGCTGTACCACGTGCAGTCCATCCACAGCCCTTCCAGCCGCTCGATGGCCGTGATGATGTTGGAGCCCGCATCCATGTTCACCTTCCAGTTGGGCAGCAGCGTGGCTGCGAGGACCCCAGAGACCCCAGATAAGGCCAAGGCGAAAGCCAGGAGCTGGACACCCGCCAAGGCCATGATGTCGCTGTGACCTCTGTCCTCCCAGAAAACCCTGATGGCGCTCGGTCAGAACTGTAGCTGTTTCTGCACAGTAGAAAACCAAGTAACGATAGGCTGGGGAAAGAAGACAAGATCAGGACTGAAAGAAAGCACAAACAGAGACTTCCGTGAACCGTGAAAACTGAGAACACACCTGACGAGGCCTCCACAGGGGACGAAGTCATGCTTCCCAGGAGAGAAGCTCACTCCAGGCCCCCGGGGCTGCCGTTTCCTGAGTGATTTTGGTCGGGTGGTGCTTGGTGCATGGAGTCAAGGAAGGAGATGTCCACTTTGTTTCTTGATGCAACGTTTTAAAAAGTGTTTATTAGAGTATAATTAGTTTATACCATGTTATAGCTTCTGCTGTACAGCAAAGTGAATCAGTTATATGCATGTCCACTCTATTTTGGATTCTATTCCCTGTAAGTCATTACAGAGTATTGAGTAGCATTCCCTGTGCTGAATAGCAGGTTCTTGTTAGTTGTTTTATATATAGTAGTTTTATTTAAAATTTAAACCCTGCTGAAGTTGTCTTTAGGGTAGGCCTGTACCTTGTTAGGAGATTTAGGCTTTGAATTCCAGCTGTAGGACAGGTGATAAAGGATTTTAATAGTATTACAGGTTTTAAAAACTTTTTTTCTAATTAAAATACTCTGTTGGTAATAAGGAAGAATAGCTTCAACCCATCTGTTAAAATTGATTTATAAATATATATAAGAAGAGTTTTCAGTATTTGAAAAATGATTATTTTAAAAATCTTTTAAACATTCTCCATGCCATTCACATGGCCCAAGTGAATTGTTAAAGGAGAAAGTAGTAGAAAGAATTCAAACTCATTAGCATGATATCTCTGATTTCCAATTTGCAAAATCTTTACCTAAAGCATGCCATTGCCTCCCTTCAGATGTAAGTTACTCAAAACTCGAACAATTGAGCCAGTATCTCTTGCTTCTAAGAATGTGAGATCCTTTGTAGTGGGGACCAGAACTGTTCCCTGACCCAAATTAAGTCTGCTGCAAAACCGGTTATTCTAAACGATTCAGAAGTAGTGACATAGAATCTTGAAAGTACAAACAGAAGTAACCTCGTCATTTGTATTTCAGAAAGTAACAGAAATAATTCACCCTTTTCTTTGCTCCGTCCCTCCCTTGCTGTGTTTTAATCTGACAATATTTACTGCCTTCTTTGAGGAAAATATAATAGTTTTGAAATACACCAATACTGACTTTTGTGTGTTTCCAAATTAATTTTTGAATGATGTATTAGAATGGCTCTATAATGATTCATGTCTGTTTCACACAAAGCAGTATGAGCTCTGAATCTAATAAAATACCTGGGTCAAATCTTGGCTTTCCAGAACCCCTCTGTGCTTCATATCCTCTTCTGAAAAGTGGGAGGATTATAGTGTCTGTATCATGGAGGTAAATATGGTAGTGAAGTTATATAACCCATGGAAGGTACTCAGTAAACTATAACTGACATTGCTATTAGTATTTTTAAAATTTTATGTCATATGACAATTGATATTTAATGGCATTTGGGTGGTTTTTTTCCCTCTTCCTTCCTTAGGCCGATTTCATTCATTTTCATAGGCTCTTAGAGCTGAAGGAAACCACAGCTCTATAATCTTGGCTATCATCATTGTTTCAGATGAGGACACTTAGATGGTAGATCGCCTCAGCAGTAGACCAGCAGTGCCCACTTCCCGCGTCTGCCCCTCTCGGCATCCTCACCCTGTCCGCCTCTAGCTACCACAGTAATTCCTGGTGAAATCCTCGGGCGTGCTTCCGTGGGAAGCAGGGACAGTGCTACTGCATCTGGAGGCAAAAGCCACTGTTAATGGTCAACTTCCCTCCCTCCCTTTCTAACCAAGAGAAAGAGAGACTCCAGAGGGAAGTAATAAGGCAGATGAGCAAGTGGCTTAGCTTCAGAGACTCACCGAGGGCCATCATGTCTGGCTTTTGTGAAATATCTAGTGATGCGACTCCATGCCTGTGTTACTGTGAATATAGTTGTATAGTTCAGTATAGTTATAGTAACATTGATTCCCCAAGAGCTTAAATCCTAGGCTGTCTGAATTTGATTGTTCAATTTTTGTTCATAATCTTAAAATGTAAATTCTGCCATTTCAGATTTCTCTGAGATTTTGAATTCTTAGAGTCAGTCGCATCAGAGTACCTCGGCTTTGCCTGCCATCCTACAGTTCATTCTTTCTCTGTTTTCCAAATTCTTTTCATATCTGAGACCAAAATAAAAGTTAAGATTTCTAGGGGAAAAAAATAAAGCACGTTTGTGGTTTCATAACAGCTGTTTTCAGGTTTGAGTTTTAACATTTCAGACTCCAGCCAGTTCACTCAATTGCTGCCTTCTCAGACCACTCTCGGCTTAAGGGATTCTTTCAGAGTGAGGCTGCTGTGAGCATTCCCTATGAGCATCTCATTTCTTTCCCTTTTTTTTTTCCACTTTGGTTGAGTAACCTTTATGTGTTGATCAGTCTGTGCAGTCTGTGCTCAGCTTCCCAATTATAACTCTCTTCTTCCCATTAACCAATACATTTTATAAATTACAGTGTAACTCAGACTTGCAGACAGCCTGTTCATCTTAATTAACAAGTGCTGGCAGTGATAAATTACAGACGGCCAAAATCAGTGTAAACAATATGACATTGCATTAAGTTAGCACAGTGCTCACTTACTAGTGAACGTTGGACTCTTAAGTGCTTTCCTCTGCATAAAAGCTTAGAATTCATTCTCCAAAATAAAGGTCACTCTTTTCCTTTCATAAAAATATACTGGCATCTTAGCTATTGCTGTGAAATCTTTTTTTTTTCCCTATCTCCAGCCATAAGCATAGTACAGTTTGTGGCCTGTTCTCTCAAATTTCTATCTCATAGAGAATAAAGGCATACTTTGTTTCAGTGGTTATGGTGGTAAAATACTGTGAAAGTAGGCAAAAGCAGAGGTCACATGTAAAAACTTCTTTCAAATAGCACTCTCATGCTTCCAAAATCTGCTGCATATAGAACAGAACCTATAATGTTAAATTCATGAGCTGTTTCCCAAATAAATTCTGAACTGGATTTCATGAAAATGTAAAGTCAGTTTTCCAGACAAGATTTATTTATATCAAATCTAGCATTTAAAAACAGCTTTACAACTTATAATTCAAACCAAGTTATACTTGAAGGTCTATATTTAGATCCCCAAGCATTACGGAAGCTTCTCATTTTCCATACCTTTTGTCAGTAGCCTCAGTATCTTAACTCTCTTGTCAGTCGTCTTCAGTTGAACCCCCAGTAAGGTCTGATGAAGAGACACCACATACATGAGGCTCAGTTCACAGCTTCTGAATATTAATGATAAAACTCCACCAAGTTAACTTGCAAATAGCAACGAGCAACACAGAAATCTGCGAGGTGAAAACTGCTGATGGTGCTGGAAGATAAATACCAGGTTCTCCATCTCATGTTTTGAGCTGTGGGAGAATCAAGAGAGGCGGGGAAGGGAGGGAGTAGTTGTTACAACAGGATTTGTCAAAACCTGAAAGCTGAAAGTGCTCTTGTGTCACAATATACAGAGGAGGGATTATTTGGGCACTCACAGAAAGACTTTCTTTTCCTTTAATATTATGTTTTAGTCCATAGTTATAATTTGTTTTTGAATTTTTATCTATGTTGGGAGATAGTTTATTACTTTATGTCACCAATTAAAGAATGTGGCCTGAAATATTTTTAACTAGATTGTGCTTTGCAAATGATAATTAAGTGAGACTTTCTTTTTATCCTGGTGCTTCTGACTTGTGTGAAATCAATATTCACAAAATTGGTAGCTTTCAGACTAAAACATTCAAAAGACAGGCTTAAATATATATATTTTGATAAAAGTAAAAAGAAAATCCAGTACCAGCTGATGACTAGAATCTGATCAGTAAACCTATAAGTGTTTTTTCAGGAAGGGTGAGGGGAGTTATCCTGAATTTTCTTCTGTTAGCCTTTACACTGAGAAAGATTTCTAAAGTATAACTTAATAGATTTTAGAAAATGTTGTAAAGAAATTACATCGAAATAATGTGATGAAACATTTTAGATGAAACCAAAGCAAACATTGAGGTGCTAGACCATGAATAATGATACAGACATATTTCATCTTCATCTACTTTGGGTTCTCATTTTTTTCTACCTCAGTAATTTTAATTCTACAAACTGTGCGTTTATAACCATTATGAGAACGGAAGACAATTTTACGTATGGTTGGATGTTCAAATTTTTACTACGCTAATAGCCATGTTAGATGTTACTCATTTCTTTAAAAAGCAGTGACTAATAAAAATGCACGTTTCAGTTATCTGGATCTTTCTAAGTTTTTTGTTGGTTGGTTTTAATCTTCTCTAAGTCTGGCAAGATACGTATTGTTTTCTCTTTGAAGTCGAATGTCTGTGCATTTGTTTTGTAGCCATAGTGTTGTAATTCTGAGACATAAACTTCACTTCCTTCTTTTATTTCTCGGAGATATATAAGCAGTTCTTTGTGTGAGTGCTGGAAGGAGTGGAGCTGAATCTTAGGCACTGACCCTCACAGCATTGTTGTCACTGCCGTATCAGGAGCCCGCCAGAGGCCTCCAGTGTCTCGGCTTGTTCCGCTCCTTGTGTGGTTGGTGGCTGTGCACGCTCACCTGTGCCGAGGCTGACTGGGGGCCGGTGGAGGCCGCCTGTGTAACACAGCCGCCTGAGCATAAATGGCTTAAGCATGCTTTAATGTACGTTGCGTTTGTTTGTTTAAGTAGTTTATTTAGTTGTGGCCGCAGTGGTCTCTGTTGCTGAGCTGGGCGCTCTCTGGTTGTGGCAGGTGGGGCCGCTCCTCATCACCACGCTCAGGCTCTCACCGCGGCGGCTTCTCTTGTTGTGGAGCACGTGGGCTCCAGGGCACGCAGGCTTCAGTAGTCATGGCCCTGGGGCTTAGTTGCTCCACAGCATGTGGGACCTTCCTGGGTCAGGGATCAGACCTGACACCCCTTCACTCGCAGGCAGGTTCTTTAGCACTGGACCACCAGGGAAGTCCCTGTACTTCAGTGTTTTCAAGAACTTTTTGATTTTTTTTGTCTTGATGAGTACAGTTATCCTATAATGTGTTAACTGCCTATTCTCCCACCCCCAGCCACGCCTCAGTGTCTTGGGATCTTAGTTCCCTAGCCAGCGATCAAAACCTCACCCCCGGCATTGAAAGAAAGCACAGAATCTTAACCACTGGACCACCAGGGAAGTCCCTTAACCACTTGTTTTTAAAAGGCAAACTTCTGAACGTAAATAACTTTCATTAACTATAGACCTTTAACATAAGGCAGAATTTCTTATATAAAGGAGGAGCCAGAGGGACTTCCCTGGTGGTCCAGAGGTTAGGATTTGGCGCTTTCACTGACATGGCCCAGGCCGGTTCAGTCCCTGGTTGGGGAACTAAGATCCCACAAGCCGCACAGTGAGGCCCAAGGAAAAGGAGCTAGAAAGTGAAAGTGAGGTTGCTCAGTCGTGCCCTACTCTTTGCAACCCCATGGACTGTAGCCTACCAGGCTGCTCCGTCCATGGGATTCTCCAGGCAAGAGTACTAGAGTGGGTTGCCATTTCCTTCTCCAGGAGATCTTCCCCACCCAGGGATTGAACCCTTCTCCCGCATTGCAAGGCAGACACTTTACTATCTGAGCCACCAGGGAAACTCAGGGAAATGTAATTCATTGACATAAGTATCCACTGCTAATGTAGAGAGTACAGAGAAATCTTTTTAAGTCCAGAGGCTTCTCTAGGTAAACCTTATCTGTGTTTATCTTAGTACATCTCTCTTCCCAGCACTTCGCCACTGAACACCCAAGTTTTGTATATCCAGCTGGCAACGTGACTCACTGATAGACGTCTCACATCTGTCAAGGACAGGACTGAACTCCTGATCTTCCCCACAGCGATTCCCTCCAGTTTCCTAGTGTCTTTAACAGCAAACGCATACCTGGATCTTAAAAGCATCCTTTGTTTCAATACCCAATATCCATTCAGTCGACAAATTATTTTGTTCCAAAACTTGAAAATAAATCAAGAAACCTACCACCTCTGAGCCCCTCTCCTGCTTACTCTGGCTTAAGACCTCTAGAATGTAAGCCTCACAAGAGCAAGGATTTCCTGCTGTCTTGTTAATTGCCAGTGCTGTGCCAGGCTTATTTTCAAGGTGTGATATTTGTTGAATGAGTTCAGAAACTGATTTTGAGTATATAAAATAATAATAATACATTACATGATTAAAAGTATAACTGTTAAATGAGACTATCATTTTATTAATTTTGCAATTCTTTAGTGCTGTCGAGGCAATACGGTATTTAACTTTTCTTACATTTGGCTGCGCTGGGTCTTTGTTGCTGTGTGGCCTTTCTCTAGTTTCAGTGAGCGGGGGCTTCTCATTGAGTTGGCTTCTCTTGATGTAGAGCACAGGCTTTGCGTGCATGAGTTTCAGTGGTTGTGGAACACGAGCCCAGTTGCTCGGCTGCATGTGGAATTTTCCCGGACCAGGGATCAAACCCGTGTCCCCTGGATTGGCAGTCAGGCTCCCATCCACTGTACCACTAGCGAAGTCCTGGTATTTAATTCTTAAACCAAGTCTATGAGAGAAAGGAAATCATCTCATTTTTAGAGGTGAGAAAACTAAGCTCCTGAGAAGTTACATAAGGTCCATAAAATGAGTAAGTAGCAGGAATGTGGGATTCAGGCCCGGAATACTGTGATTTTTGAAGCTCTGTACACACAGCCCTGCCCCGTCCCATTTAGAACAGAATGTGTTTTCAAGTCTCATAATATGAGTCACTCTTTTCTGTGGTGGTCTGGGTTAAGCTCTGGAAATGAATGAACCCTGACACCTCTGTAGCCTGAAATAGAAACATTGCTTCTCACTCATGCCAAGTCCACAAGTGACTCAGCAGTCCCAACTGTTTTCTTTAAAATGTTTTCATTTATCTGTTTTTAGAAAAAATGACATGTGATTCCCTTGGTGTATTTTTCTCAGTGACAGTATTCTGGACATTCAGACAAGCTTTTGTTTAAAGAATCAGTCGTTTGACTGAATGTTGGAGAAGAAATAGCGATACCAAGCCTTTGTGGGAGGCGGTTCTCGAGACCTGCCCGTCTCACTCCTGCCCGCCAGGAGATCATCCCACTTTGGAGAAGCCCCAGGGCCCTCAGTTCTGTTGTCAGGGATGACGCCCAGTCCCTGTGTGTTTAAAATACTGCTCACTTAATTCCAGTGGAAAGTTGAGGTTCTGATTTTTTTAAGTGTCTTTTCTCGTTTATCTTCTCTTCAACCTTAAAAAATAATCTATGTTTAGATTAAGATTAAGATAGTTTACCTGTTCCAGTCCCACAAATTTAAAGTGACTGACTTAATCCTAAAAGAATGTTTCTCTTCTTGACTCCATCATGGAATATAACAGTATCAGTTATGAGCACAATCAGTGTTTTATTTTCCTCCACCTTTATGGTCATTTTATTTAAAATAATGCTTTAGGGTGCCCTGAACACTTGATCCTTTAGAATTGGTGGTTTGTAGACTAGTTGATTACAGTGAGGACTGTGTTTAAATGAAGATGACTGTTCTCTGGTTACCGTGTGCTCCCGAATGTCTAATGAGGCCACCCGGCTGCGCGGCTCTGTGCGACTCAGACACGTTTCTGATGTGCTTATGCTGCCATTTCTCTGTTATTTACTACCTTATTTTTCCAACATTTTGTTGCTCCTTTTAATGTGTTCATGTGAAAAGATCGTGAGGATTTGCTTTCGATGTCTTTATCACATTATTTTAGAATATTAAGACAGTCTTTGGATTTTGCAGTGACACCTGGAGATCAGCCTTTGAGTATGTATTTGTTGTTTGCTTTGCATGTTGTTTTGAAAACCAGGACTTTTTCTTGAACAAATCCTCACTTGCTGTAGTGTCTCAGGTTGTGGCCTGAGCGCCCCTCGTCCCGGCCTGGCTCTCAGCTCACCGCCCCCCTCCTCCTCCCTTTGCCTGCCTGCCTCGTGCTTCTCCCTCTCTGCCTACTGGGTCTCCCGAGTTTCAGTCCTGGCCCACGCTCTGCCATCCTGGGTGGGTTCGTGTGGACTTTGTGATACTGCCAAACTAGAGGGCTTATACCAGTTGCCATCATTTCTCTTTATTTATTGTTATACCTCTGGTTACATACATAGGAGGTCCCCACAAACTCCGTGAGTTAAACTAGTAAAACCAGCATGTGAAGGAAGAGATCCGGTAGCTATGGAATTCATCTTTACAAAGACAGTCTTTCAAATCAGAAACAGGAAGAGCAGGACAGCGTGAACACAGTTAGAGGGCACCTCCGCCAAAGGAGAGTGGGTCTGGGTGCTGAGAGCACAGGGGCTGGGAGAATCTGGCGCCCTCTGCCCGTGAGCGGCCAGGCCCTCGGGCTGAGCCCCAGCGGCCGGGCGGCAGCATCTGCACGAGCCTGCTCCTGCGGCGTGCCTCTGCAGGTCCTCTCAGCACAAGAGCTCGCACTTGGGGTAGTTTTCTTGGGAGGGGATGTGCTGACGGTCAGCTTGCATGCCTCTTTGACAGTTGTGACTCCTGATGAATTAGTAGATTTGCATCCACGTTCATTTATCTGTCTTCTCAGTATACTGATGGAAATCTTTATAGCAGCAGCAATTACTGGTGAGTTTGTATAGATTGAAGCCACCCCCAGGGAGCTGACTGATTCAGAGGTGCTGGAGTTTCTCTGGAGCCTTGAAACAAAACCAGAGGTCAGGCCCTGGCCACAGCCCAGCCCCTAGCAGGGACCTCTTCCGTTCCCAGGTGCCTCCAGGGGATGTTGTTACACAAACACTGAAGTCACGGTTTGTGGAAAAGGTTGTGGTTTTAGAAAGGTGTTTTCCCTGTGATCATTCAGTACATCCAAGTTAAGGATAACAGAATATCCTAATCCGGTATTTGTGCGTCCTTGTCCCTCTTGTATTTGTTTAAAATTAAGCGTTCGCCTCCCCAGAATTGTGCCCTTCCTGGGAGCAAGAAACCCTCATATGTCTTGTTGTTGCTGGTAGGCCTAATTTACACACACACTTGTATTTACGTAATATCCCCAGTAAAACGCCCTCTCCCTCCTCTGCCCTCACTTTGGCTGCCTCTTAGATTTATTTCTTATCGTGCCCTCAGCTCACTCACTTTTCTTACATGCTTATGGTCCCAGAGTAAACACTGTGGCTATTTAAAATCTGTTCTTTTTTTTATCATTCTAAGAAGGAAAAGAGAAGGGAAACACTGAGGCATTCGCCAAACTGCGTAACTATAATATCACAGGCAGTAGTGAGTGTGACCACTGCCCTTCTTGGGGGAAGGTCCAGCCGCAGGGGCCAGAACATTCTGACGGGGACACGGGAACCCTGAGGGTGTGAGCCAGCACTGGTGAGGGAGGAACCAAGCATCCCCAGGGTGCTCACCGCGGCTCTCCTACCTCAGAACCTCTGTACCCTTCATGCTGTCTACACGAATCTGTCTGAGACGGTCCTACCTTGAAGGTCGAGTCCTTGTGTTGTTTCTGGAGTCTGATTATTGCCTGTAGGTCATCCTTTCTTTGCATCACTCCCTCTGTCCTCTCCCAGTTGTGGTCATAGCTTGGCTAAGTGAACTGTAACTTCCTAAGCGTTTTTCCTCTCCAGAGGCTTATCCTTTCATGGTCCTGGACACCATGGGAGCTGTTGAAGACCTTTTCTTAGGTAATGGCCAGTATTGTTTCTGTACCTTTCCGTGAGCTCTTTGACATGTTATGATGATCATCTCAAAGTCAGAAACAGAGCTGTACAGTCTTCAGTGTTCCCTGGACTGTGCTGATTCAGGATCTGAGCTGGCAATGTCTGAGATTTAATAGCTTCTTACCCCACTTTTCCCATGAGGCCGAAGTGCTGCTCTGAACCCATAACCAGTCACGTCCTAGACACACTGGCCTGGGAAGTGGGACACCCGCCTCCAGTGTGCTCATGTTGAGAAGCAGAACTTCCACTCCGTGCAGCATTGACCTTACAGTGGTTGGAGAGGCAAATACCTAACGTTGTAAATGCTCTAATTTGAAATTCCAGGAGGTCGTTTTAGCATACTGGCCAGCTGAGTTTGGAAAGGGACTAGCAGCATTTAGCTGCCTCTAGTGCCCACGTGCTGACTTTTTTGGAATCAAACCCTTTAACAGACTTAAAACTCAGACAAGGAAGTTTAATGTTTGTAATTTTGAATAAGCGTTCATTTATAAGTAAAAAGCATTTTTTAATCTGTTCCCATAGTTACCAAGTAGCTTTCCTGTGGTTCTACAGAAAATGGGCTCTATCCTACAGCGTGACTGAAAAGTGTGTTTGGAAGCAGGTATAGAAGAGAGGGTGGTGTAGGTCTCCCAGGGAAGCAGGACACGTTGCTGGGAAGAGCCTTTTCGTCTGAGTTTTCCGTGATCCTCTGCTGTTGACTGTATTTGATTGTGAGTGGAGATTTCATTTTTTTCTGAAACATACTATTAGCCAGCTTAACTGGGTATCAGTTATTTTCAAACTTTAGAAGTCTACTGCTACAGTTTATATGGAGTGCTGATCTATTTATACTGGGTTTTAAACTTTTTAAAAACTAAAAAAGCAGACTGGCAGGCTGCTGACTGGAAGAAGCCTTTCAGAACTAATTTGGAAGGATTGGATTGAAAGGGTTCAAGGGGCTGAGTCAGAGGGTTGGCGGAATGAGTGGTCAGCACAGGAATGACAGTGAGCAGGTGGTAGAAAGGGGCAGGCGCCGTCGAGAGAATGGTGTAGAACAGTCGAGTTCACTCGATCCCCAGTCCCGTGTGCTCTCCCGTGCCCCCTCCTCTGTTGACCACAGGCCTCTCGGGGCGCCTGGATCCTGTTCCGTGGTGTTTTTGTGAAGCTCTAAGGAAAGCCCTGGCCTTTCAGCTGAAACACTTAAGTTTCCTACAGGAAAGGAAGTGCTTGTTAGTGAACTTGGAGAAACACATAGAGCACAATTTGAAAAAAACTATTAAAATTTAATAAGAACATTGAGATGGTCACTCTGCAGTGAAGAATAACTGTTCCACCCAAGACATATAATCAACACTAGAACAGTCTGAAGATGGACATTTTAGGGAGCATTTTCAGGTGCAAAGTCTCTCCATTGCCAGCTTTCACTCTCCAGCTTAGAACATTCTCAGCATTTGCCAGCCTCAGGGATGGGGGTGGCTCCAGGCAGCTCAGACCCCACCCAGCAGGAGAAACACCTCTGGCGCCTCTGAAAGCACGTCCAGGTTAGTCGTCTTGAGTCTTTCTCATTCACACATCCTGACATCACGTGCGAATATTTTTCCTCCAACCTAAAAACAAACAACAAAAGTTGCCCCATCCTTACATATTACAGGCTCATTTGAAGGAATAATTTTGTAGCCACAAGGATATTTAGGAGCATGTCCTCCCGAGAGAATGTGATAACCCCTGTGAGTTTTAAAATATAGGATTCCTTTTGACAAGTAGTGGTACGGCCCATACTTCATAAATTGCTGGACTTTCTCAGCCTCTGTAAAGTGTATGGTGTCCTAAGAAGCAGGTTTGGCGACAATCCCTTAGACTGAGGCTTCTGTAAATGACGAGCAGACTTCCGTTTCCTAGACCACGCCTGTCAGGCTTCTGTGTGTCCCAGCTGCTTTGACTCTACTTCCTCTCTTAGTCTTTATTTTCAGTATTTTTCTAGTGTTGTTTTGAATAGATCCTTGTGAACCACTGTGAGTCCATTTTTAGAATGGAGATATGCCTGAGAAGCTTTATTTTCTGATAAAAAAATCTCAACAGCTGGTAGTAGCTTAACAATTAAATAGTAGTATTTTTGGTGGCTTCCATTCCATTTGGTTCCTGCCTGTGCCTCGTGGGACATTTAAAGTCATTAGCAGAAAGTTATGTGGCCATGCAGACAAGGAGCATGAATTAAATCCTGCTGATTAATCAGGGTCTATATCCAAAAGATTGGTGTCCTAATTGATGCTGTTTCTGGGGAGTTTAGGGCTGAGTGGTCTCTTGGGGGCCCATCTGCCACGTCTCTGGCTTTGAAGTCAGGCTTATACGCGGAACTGCTGCTGCAGCTTATTTTTCACTCATTCAAAAGCTAAATACAGTCTGTAGGCAGGTAACAGCCTAAGAATAAAGATTATTTGAATTAATCTTAAATGGCCATTGTAAAACCGAATTCTAAAATTAAGTGACTATTAAGCACAGGCCTAGGGGCTGCCATTACAGAGCAGATGCAGCAACTGGGAGTTCCCTGCGGCAGCGCAGAGGCGAGCCTCGCATCTTGCATGCCTGGAGGAGATCGCCGTGCTCCTGCTGATCCACCCTCCTGTGCTGTACAAAGATAAAGCATTTAATATACTACACCAGGCAGTAAAAGGCTGTGTGTTTTCTGGCAATGAAGGTGGACTCCGGGGTGGTGCACTTCACCCCACTGACCCGGCCCAGGATCGAGCAGCCTTTCAAGCTGGTGGAGAAGGTGGTTCAGAATGCCTTTCAGTTCCGAAGGAAATACTGCCATCGAGGGCTCGGGTAAGAATTTTTCTTTACACACTCCTCAGTCGCCTTCCAAGGTTAAGAACTAATGTTTTTATGATTGTTCAAACTGCCTGTAAATATTACTCTTAGTTCAGATCCTGCAATGAACAAACTTTGACAGCCACTGCGGAAAAAGCAAAACGCTGTCTTAACTGCAGATGCCACTGGGAGGTTTTGTTTGGTTTGGTCATAAGTACAGACTAAAATTGACATCACACAGTTTACAGTGAGCCTGTCCTGGGAGGTCGTGATTTCACTCAGGACTCAAACCATCTGAGCTGTTGTTACTCTTGACACTTCTGCCACTACACATGTGGTATTTTCTCCAACACGAGAAAACTTCCTAATTCTCCGACTACCACCTGGGTGTCGTGTAATTTAATTCAAGTCTGATAACTCACTGCCTGGCATTAATGCAGCCCCTCAGCTCAGTGCCACCAGGCTGTCCCCACTTCCGACACTAGTGGCAAGTCCCAGGTTGCTGCTGGTATTTTCTGACTGGCTATAAATTGGCAGTTTCCATGATCTCGTCATCTTCAGCCGCAGTAATCTGCTAGAATGGCTCACAGTACACTTACCTTCTTGTATTGGTTTTAAAGGCTGTAACTCGGAAACTGCCAGAGTTGGAGGAGAGGCCCAGCACGCGGTTTGGGGGCGGGATGCCCTCTCGAGGTTTCTTACCTCCCCGCACCTCGTGTGTTCACCAGCCTCGATGCTCTCCTAACCCTGTTACTCGGGGGTTTTATGAAGTTCATTACCCAAGCAGGACTGAGTAAAGCACTGGCCGCTGGCGACTGAGCTCAGTTTTCCAGCTCGTGTCTCCTCAGACATGCAGTGGCGCATCCTTCAGTCACAGAACTGCGTCCCCTAGCCTGATGCTTCCCAGGAGCCACCAAGAATCACCTCCTCAGCACAGAACTTGGGCGTGATCAAAAGGGGCTTGTTATGAATAACAAATGGTGTTCCTCTTACCCCTTACTCAGGAAATTAAGATTTTAGAAGCTCCGTCTCAGGAACCTAGGATAGAGACCACATATGTGTATATCTCCTATCACACACTGTCGATAAGTGGGACTTCTAATGCTCTTTCCATCAGGTTGCTATATCTTGAAGATTTTAAGGACATGTTTAAAATTAGGAAGCAAAGGTAACTTCTGAGTAGCCAGAACAACATCTGGAGTATCTGTGAGATCGTGTGTATCTGTTTTTATTAACAGAGAGCTCCTGTGTGTGAGCCTGAGAGGCCTCAAGGTCACCAGTGATACTTGATTGCCAGTGACAGCAAAACATGTGACTAGGCCCACACAGTCTAAGAAAGCAGGGAAGCAAATGTGTGTTTTTAAGATATCCACCTAATACAGTCAACTGTAGTTCAGTTTAGCTTTAGAGGCATGTACTATTTTCCAGGGCTTCCCAAGTGGCGCTCGTGGTAAAGAACCTGCCTGCCAGTGCACGAGATGTAAAGAGACACAGGTTTGAGCCCTGGGCCAGAAGGATCCCCTGGAGGAGGGCATGGCAGCCCACTCCAGTATTCTTGCCTAGAGAATCCCATGGACAGAGGAGCCTGGCGGGCTATAGTCCATGGGGTCGCAAAGAGTCAGACATGACTGAAGTGACTTGGCACACATTATTTTCTAAGAATAGCTAGCTCCATTTCAGTTCTCTCTTTCTGGTTTTGTGAGGAGTCCCCTTAGCATGTGAAATTACTTCAGGCCCAGCTGGACAGCCGCCTCCTGAAACCATTGGAATCCACAGACCCAGCTTGAGGCTCTGACAGGACAGGTAGAATCCTCAGCCTGCCATTGGCAGCTCTAGTTAGGCCAGTGTTCATGCTCACCAGGAACTTACTCCTTCTCTAGTTGGTGATGCCGCTGGCTGTCCTGGTACCATTACAGTGAAGGCACCCCTCTGGTTCGCCATAGCGCCCCCCCGACCCCCCCAGGATGCTCTGCCACAAGTCGGACACAAGCTGGAGGTCACACAGGGTCGGAGAGGGGAAAAAAAAAAATCACAGAAAGTACATCCAATGTGTAGCCGTCCTGGAACAGGCCTGAGCCCAGAGTTGGCCCTAGCGTTTCCAAGACAACCCCCAGCTAAGTAATGAGCACCTTTCACGTCACAAATGCCGCCACCTGTGCAGAGATGGACCAAGTCTTGTGACCCTCTTTGACCTTTCGGTGACCCTCAGTCACATCACACCACACAGCAGTCTCAGATCTCAGAAATTATGATCAGACACCTGCTTGCCATGAAGCTGAGTGCAGCCAACTCACCCTGAACACGTGGGGACCTGGCGTTCTGGCTGAGAAGACCATCAGCCTGTAAGAAAGCTCGGTCTCCTCTGGCCACACCTTCTTTCAGGCCCTTTGAGACAAGTTCTGTTGAATCTCTGAGAAGAAAACAGAATCCAGGTGTAGCTTTGCAATATTTCAGTCAGTTTCACTATTCATTTTAAAACAATAATCTGATTATTAGATGAAATTTACAATTTATACTTGAGTCAGTTTTAAAGATGCTTCAGTTAAAGAGGAAAATAACTTTCTATTTTCACGTTTTCTAGCTTTAGGCTGGTAAATTCAAGTGACAGAGAATCAAAACTACACCAGAAATAATATGCAGTTTTTATATTTAAAATGTGAGGCACAAACTTGTATTTCTCTGAGAATGCAGCTGAGCATATGATAAATTTCCCTTAAAGATTTTTCTCACATTGTCAGGTTAGCTCTGCCCCAGTGGGGGGTTCATACCTGTTGCTGGTGGTGTAAGCAGAGCCTCCTCCACGGGCTTGGGGCCCGCAGGTCACTGCAGAGGCTCCTCTTCCACTCCCTAATGCTGTCGGACCCATGCCGTGTTCAAAGGAGGGGAGAAGGAAGCAGCAGCATTTGTAGAATTTAAGTGAAATTCTGATTTTTTTTCCTCTTGCTTTCAGAATGTTATTCCCTGAAGCTCGGCGATTAGAAAGCACAGGAAAACTGTTAGAGTCAGCAGATGTGGACCCGACTCTCCGACCTACCCAACTCACTGTCTCACATTTTAAGAGCCTCTGCGATGTGTACCGAAAAATGTGTGATGAAGACCCACACCTCTTTGCTTACAATTTCAGAGAAGAACTCAGGCAAAAGTCAAAAAAAGAGGATGACAAGGAGAGCTACAAACTGTAGCTGCTACTTCAGGAGCTGCCAGCCTGCCAGGTGTTGACTCCTCATGTGTGCTCACGGCTGTGACTTACTCCCCTTTTACAGCTTGGTAAAGAGAATAAATATCAGCTAAGATACAGTACAAGCTTTAATATACATATATATACTGCATAGATGTGACATGTTTAGTATAAACAGCATCTATTACAACCTTACAAAAATGAATCTGCACATTGTGCCCCTAACCCACATTAGAATAATTTAAATATGCTTTAAATAAAGTGAAACCTAATAGTTGAAAGAAAGTATTGGAGAAAAAATGACCTTTTAAAAGCTAGTAATCACAACTTCCCCACTTTTCTCTACATAAATTAATGCGTTCATCTTAAGGATTCTAAATCATTTTGATACCTGCTCAAAAGGGATATAAACTAATTTACAAATTCTGACCAGTTTAAGCTAGTTTTCTGATCCACAATAAATTAAAATAACTTAAGTCTTTACAACTATTTGTGGGAAAATGTATCCTGCACAAAACCTAATGAATAGTGTTTCTGCAATTTTCATTTTGCCACCAGTTTAAAAGTGAAACCAGCAATGTAACCCATATTTGGGTTGGACTGTGCTAGGACTTTCCGTGGCTCTCTGTTTCATAAAAGCACTCTTCGTTGACAACCGATGTTAAGCTCTGGACACTGAATTCTCGCTCGAGGACAGAGCTGAGATCAAGGTTGACGTTTCCAGGATGACTGTCCAGGGACTGGTGGCGCGTCTGCGCCTTCAGCAGGGTGCCCCTGTCCCGCTTGGTGCTGTTGGCCTTGCGTTTGATGGCGCAGAAGTGCCCCCGCACCAGCTTGGGCTGCCCATCCTTGCCGCGCAACTCTTCAGCCGCGTAAGCGTCAGGGTCCTCAGAGATCCTCAGTC
Organism: Madoqua kirkii; assembly: GCA_006408675.1. Classification (NCBI taxonomy): domain Eukaryota; kingdom Metazoa; phylum Chordata; class Mammalia; order Artiodactyla; family Bovidae; genus Madoqua; species Madoqua kirkii. Next base: position 79,210 of record SJYC01010064.1, on the reverse strand, counting down.
TCTGGAACTGGATCTCGATGTCTTTGGTGGGGCTGCCCTGCCTCTGAGCCTGGGGGTAGTCCTCCTCCTCGTCGCTCAGAATGTCGCTCTCTTTGATGAGGCTGTCGGGGAAGTCAGCCAGGCCCGAGCGGGGGCGCTGCTGGCTGTCCTGCCTGTTCCCGGCAGGGGGGCAGCCGCTGCTCTGGGTGCTGCTGCTCAGGCTGCCCTCGTCCGAGTCCAGGGAGCTGCCCTTGCCCGGCTCCCCCGGCCACTCGCTGCTGGAGGAATTCTTAAGGACTTTTAAGGATCTGGAGGAAGCTGCAATGAGAAAAGCACACGTTCCCTTAGGACAGAGGAACTGATTCCGCAATGTGGAATGTTGGCTTTGGAGGTTATGAGAGTTAACATCTTAATTAAAATTTTTTCATCTCACTTCAGTTACCAACTGTCCTGGGACTTGAGGAAAAAAAACAGATACTGCAAATATGGACCTTTTTTATTTATGTGTAGTTGAAATTTTAAGTTGGGGAATTTGGCATTTTTGGATGATCATTTATCAGAACTTAATTATTGAGATACAATAAGTTATGAAGTGTCATAAGGGCTAGGATTATTTTGCTAATGAATAAATTTAAAAGTTAGTGGTAATAAAACCTAGGTTCCTTTCTTTTACTAAAGTACTTTGTAGTTTCAGAACTAAGATTACATTATTTCTCTGCCCACCTTCCTACCTGTTTATTTCCACTGCTGCTCAGGTAAAGATTGGAAAATGCTTTTTCTCATGAGAACTGTCTGTTGGATTTCTCATCAATTTTGAGATTTAACAAGAATCTTGAGTTGCACACATGTGCATTTGTGTTTAACTCCTTTCTCTTGAGTTGAAAGGAACAGGGGGAGTTCGGTTGTGTTTCTGCAGACAATAGTATATTTTTGATGCCTGTAGCTTATTTTGCCAGTGGAGGAAAAAATAGAAAATATATGGTAAATCTGAAGAGGTCAAACTGCCAAAAATAAGAGATACATTTTGCAAAACTGAAACTAGATCAAAACTATTTTGATATTAACAAAATAGTTATATAGAAAGCTGAAATAAAATTTAAGAGCAGCAGGATTTGGAATGTTTATCTGTACCGCTGGTTTACTAAGAGTGGGTATATTAGATTTTTTGACCTTTATTTACTTAGTATTGATCTTCTCTAGAGGCTTTGCACTGTTTTGAGCCCTGGAAACGTGGCAATGAGCAGAACCAAGTCCCTCGACTCCGGTACATCTCAGTGGAAGAGAGAAGATAGGAAGTGTAGACTGTCAGCCAGTGGAGACAAGGATTTGGGGTTGGGGGTGGTTATACTTTAAAAAGTGGAGAGAGGCATGCTTTAGGTTTCTTAAACAGAATGGCGGTGACCACCTCATTCCATCCTGTGTGTTGGGATCTGCTTTACAGCTGAGAAAGCTACTGCAGATCATCTACAAAGTGATGCCCGGCTGCCCTGTTCTAAGAGTATACGTGCTTACAGAGAAGGTCATCATGCTCTCCCGAGTACACCCAAGGCTAGGCGAGTTCTCACCTAATTTGGCTGAGACAGGAACTCGGTTCTTAAGGGGTACCAGGCGATCCTTGCATGTTTTCTCCAGGGGCAGCTCACTCTTTATGTGGCGCCTGAAGTTTTCCTCAGAATAGCTCGAATCACCTTGACGATGCTGGTTTTGCTCTCGTTGTCACTGGAGGGGAGAGAACACACTGGGGGCTTCTGCTCTCACCCGTGCCGCACGAGGGCAGGCTGATGGCAAGCTGCCCAGCCTCTGCGCGCTGCGGTCTCTCGTCACTCACAGCAGGAGCGAGAGCTGACCGTCTTGAACTCCTCGGGCACTGAGCTTTGGCTGTGCGTTTAATCAGTGTACTGTTCTACTAGAGCCGCAGGTGCCAGTTTGCAGTGGAGGGGTGGGGGTGGGGCTATGATCCTGACGTCATCAAAATTCAAGAGGGCACTAAAAATAAACCCATTTTTAAGAGAACATAATCCTGTCTTATTCCCACTGGCTTTCTTTTTTGGAAGGCAGTAATACCTGCAGCACAACTGAAAGATGGTCTCTGGGCGTCCTTCTATTTCTGACTTGGTGTGGATCAGCTCCCATAAGGAATTATTTTCTGTCCCTGTGTAGAAAGAAACCAGGGGCTGCAACTCTGCCAAAGATGCTGTGATAAAGGACACTCTTGAACCTTGAAACCCACACTCTAGTAACTTATTAAGAGTTCAGTTTTCCAAATCCAGACTCTCATCACTTTCTTTTGGGGCCCACTTCTGTGTGTGACTTCCACAATAGTTAATAAAAAATTAAATATGTTTAGTTAGTTTTTGTACATTTCTTGGTGACATTTCCCATCCACCTTGCTTTTGCCCTGTCTCTGGGAAAGAGGTAAGTGGACCCCATTTTTCAACCTCATTCCTTGGAAGGAACAACAGGATGTGCTCCGGCACTTTAGGTAAATGCAGCCAGCAACACACTGAATCATGGTCCAGGAAACATGAGTACTTTCCACAAACACTGAACAGGGACCCAGACCGTCACTGCGGGCCTCAGCCTGGTGGTCTTTTCCATCACCAGAGGCACTGTCACCGGAACAGGGTTATTCTAGAAGGGTCTCTGAACATTTTGCATGGAAATTTTTTTTCTGTATCACTTGTAATACGCTGAATCTTAAGGAATTTTCTGGCATTTCAAATTCTGTAAAAATTTGTGGACCTGTGTTTCTTTAACATTTTAGGGATAGATATTACCCTAAAATTATTAGAATAACTAGAAATGTTAGATATTAGGATATTAGGAAAATGTTGGAAACCATAAACAGTGAAATTAAGAAAACAATAAAGAGATGTATTTGGCAAAGAAAAGTCATCCTCTAGCATTTACTTCCTCCAAAGCCTGTAAAGAGACATCAAAAATCTCTCGTCCTCATTTTCCTTGCCTGTAAAATACCAGAAATTATCCCCAAATTCTTTCCTCCTACTTTTTCATTCCATAGTTTGAAAATTCCCTGAAGATTTTTTTTTTTCTGGCATTTGAACAACACACAACAATTACCTGCTGTATTTCCCAGTCTGACTTGAAGCGCGGATATGGGGATCAACCAGCGGAACTTAAACGGATCCAGGTCGGCATTGCCATGCGCAGGCCGGGAATTCGAGGGCTGTAAGGTGAAAGCCCCCCAAGAGCAGGGTTAGAGCAAGCTGGCTCCCAGGGTACATGTGTACAAGACAGGAACTGGGCGCTCTCCCTGGTGTAGACCCGCCACTGTGTGGGGCTAAGGATGCAGAAGAGAATCGGTCAGGTGAGCCCTAGCTTTGAGGAAGCTCTTCCCAACAGGCTGCGGACAGGGCAGAGTTGTAGTTTGGGGAGCAGAAGTCCTAGGCTTCTAAGCAATAATGACAAGCCTTCTATGACCTCATGTTACCACCTCTAAAAAGAAACCAAAATTACATATACTGACTTGTATGGAGCAAACATGGGTCATTTTTAGGGACAGAAAAGCTGCTTTTCTAGGTAGGCCCTCAGCATGGGTATTTGTGTACATCTTTTCAAACATCTTTGATGGGGAGAATAAGAAATACCCTAAGTACCTGATTTGCTCAGTTACCCCAGGAATAAGCCACATCAGTTGGCCAGGCCTTGGTCCTTAGCAGGCTTCCCAGTTCAGGAAGGTACAGTTCAAAAGTTAGCTTTAACCAAAGTTAATCCATGTCTTACCAATTTCTTTTTCAGTTTGCAGTTTTCTTTATAAACCAATATGACAGCTCTCTTAAAAACTAAACAAAGAGAAGAGAAAGAAATGTCATTATTTAATACAAATTCTCCTAACATTGAACTGAAGCTGAATATTTTAACAGAACAGAGCTCTTCAAGATTCCACAATGCTGACACACGGGTGAATAAATAGTACTTCCTTCTGTTCATATTTGAATCGCGCACAAGTACTGCTTATTTAAAAGCTATTGTTTGAACGAGATCCTGGCATTTTGTTTTCTGGATTCTTGTTTTATCAGAAGCTGAGGACATGGGGTTCATCTCAGTGAGAACACACAGTCTATGCCCCCTCTCCCAGCTCTCGGTGGGAATTAAGACATTTTGAAGTGCAGCAAGCTAAGATGGCAGATTTCAAAAATAGACCCAGGAGCTCTGTTCCTGTAACACTTGGCCAGATCCACCAAGCCACGAGCAGAAGGGAGAAGAAGGTCGTGTGTGTACAGGGCAAGGCTTCTAAAGAGCTGGAAGCTGCCCGTGTTAAGTCAAAGCCATTAGTGCGGTAACTCTAAGTCCTTCTGGAAATCAGGGGTTTGTGGGTTTAGGAGGGTTTTCATTCTTGCCAGCCCCTCAAGTTTACATTCTTGTGAATGGAATACTAACCAAATACTGTGAGTTCAAGGTCCTTTCTGGCTTTTCCTAGAGACAGAAATGGATTCAACCAGGACACTGTAGAGTGCATCAGAAGCTCCCCCATTGAAAGTTCTGTGACCTAAATGGTAAAAACGAGATCAAGAAGACATGGAAATCCAGGGGTGGGGGTCGCTCAGGAGAGAGAGGGACCACACATATATGGTCATGGATAAAAGTCAAATATGTTCCATTTTTATGGTTCCCATGAACACAGGGCCTTAAATAGCAGGTTTGAAAATATGAGCTAAGCACCACACTGAAAAATAAAGGTGAAGGCATTTTGCTCCAAGGCACACACACTGTATGTGACCTGTGGGGATGACATTCCTCCCACCCCAGGGTCAAAGTTCATCCCAAGTACCTTTGAAACCACACAAGGCCTGGTAATAAAAGAAGTACCAACATTGAAACTGACTGTAATTTAAAAAAAAAATTCCAGCTGTTTCCTGTTCTTGCCTTTTTCTACTTAAACTACATTGCTGCTCATGTGTAGACTTTCTAAAGCTCAAGATGCTAAATTTGGTAATCCAGCCAGAGAAGAAAAGCAGGGAAATTGTCAAATTCCACTTAAACTGCTTTTATAAGTAAGGAGGTAGGTTAGAAAAGGAAAAAAAAAGGAAGAGCCTTCAGTTCTCTTTCCACATGCTGACTCCCACTGCCTTTATCCTTGCCCTCCCCTCCTATCAGCCCTAGCTCTCCATTTAGTCTAGCCTCTGGGATTTGTCTTGACCTCAAGCTCCACAAGAAAAGGAGGAAGAGGTATGAATACAAGCTAAGTACTTGCTCTTTTGGTAGAGTATTTATTAACAGAACAGATGGTTATGTCTCAAACCAATGCAATCAATTTTATATTTACACCTAAATCATGTGACTTAAAAGCATTAGGATCAAAAAGAAAATTTTAGGCAATTTCCCCTGTAGGAAGGCCCTAACTGGGTGGCCTGGTCTGGAGGTCACCTCCAACCCATGGTCACAGGCATTCAGCCTCTCGGAATCCGAAAATCCTACTGACCTCCTTCTCTGTTCCACTCTGCTCTGCTACAAGCTGGTCAAACACGGTCCCATAATCTTCATATATCTTCTGCATCTCATTGATGTGGCTGGCTACTTTTTCCATTGCCTTTAGTGCTTCTGCAAAATACACAGTCATAATTTGTTTTACAGTTTTGATTTGTTTGAAATCCTATCCAACAGCAATAATGAAAAACCTTAAGATTCAAGCCAGAATTCAAGACCAGTTCTTAACTAACAGTAGCATCATTCAGGTAGGGCTTAAATAGCCTGTGGTATCTAGTTATAATGAAGAGCAAAATTATCTTCCACCTCAGATTCTCCTTGAAATGAGGCAGAGAACAAGTAAAAAGCATCACTAACAACGGCTCCCACTTAGTGAGCACTTTCTGACACATTCTCCTAGGTGATTTACACGAGGCATCTCATGTAATCCCCACAGCAATGCAATCAGAATAGGACCTAATTATTGATCCCATTTTACAGATGAGAAAATTCAGGTGCAAAGGGAGGTTTTTGCCAGACATGAGGAGGAGCCAGAATTAAACCCAAGGCCGATTAGCCATAGGATACCTGCTCTTAAATTTTGCCCTCCTCCCAGACCACTTAACTGGAATAGTGTGATCAATGACAGTTCTTTAACAAGAATTTACAAAAGCTTCCATAAATATCCCCTTTCCAGAGCAACTGTTTGCATTTATGTTTGGTGTTAATTTGAACTTTCTACATGGGCATGTGAGGGACAAAATGATTTTTGTCAAGGTCAAAAAGCACAATTTCAAGTCACCTCCAAACTCACTATTTTTCATATCTTGTTCTTCTGATTCAGGATTTTAATTCCATCTTTAGAAGAGGGACTTTCAGAAGGCAATTTTTTTAACAGACCCCTTTTAAAGACCATCTCAGTGCAAAGTGAACTATTCTATGCAGCAATTTAATCCCAGTCATAATTTGTATCATTTATAAGTTTTAATTTCATACCAAAAAGTTTATCCTTATTACTTATGATACAATATGCTTGTCACAGAAAAACCGTTTCATTTACACTTTGCACTGTTTGCTATTCAGTAATACTAATATTTATTAGTAAGTTTGTTTCCCTCTCCATGTGCTTATTATGTGCAGCTTAACTGGATCTCCTAGTTCTGATACATGGAGAACAAATCCCTTTTACTCTGCAAACAGCATCTCTTTAAGGGATACTCATTGCTGTTCAGTCACAAAGTCGTATCGGACTCTGAAACCCCGTGGACTGCAGCACGCGAGGCTTCCCAGTCCTTTACTCTCTCCTGCAGTTTGCTCAAACTTGTGTCTGCTGAGTCAGTGATGCCCTCCAGCCATCGCATCCTCTGTCACCCCCTTCTCCTCCTGCCTTCAGTCTTTCCCAGCATCCTTGTCTTTTCCAGTGAGTCAGCTCTTCTCATCAGGTGGCCAAAGGACTGGAGCTTCAGCATCAGTCCTTCCACTCTATCAAAGTGAGGGGCCCTATGTATTTGACAAACCTAAGCTGATAGAACATTTCTGAGGTTACGAAGAAGACAAGTAGGCGTCAGCTGTCAAGCTGCATCTGTCCTTGGGAGTTCAGTCTCCGCTCACAGCTCTCCACAAGGTGGAGCCTCACACAGCAGAATGGATCAGCAAACAACACAGACCCTCACAGAGTTGTGGGGAAACAGGCCCGGCACGGGTCCTGGCAGCCCTATTTGTTAGACACGTGACCTGAAGCAATTTATTTCAACTCCCTGAGCTTAAATTATGTTCTTTGAAAACAGAATCATCCCTCCCGAGGGCTATTCCAGTAAGATAATTTTTGCCCAAATGCTGTGCCCATCTACCGGGATGGCCATAATACCTAGCTATTTGCACACACTAAATGGTACCTAAAGGGGAACAATCAGGATGCTGAGAAATGTTCCAAATGTGACACCTGGCAGAGGAAGAGAGAAGCGCGCAGGCCGGGGGTGGCGGCCGTCAGGTCCCCCTGGGGCCCGGCTTTTACCCGTCAGATGATAGTGCTCCTCACTCTCATGGTCCGTCAGGGACACCAGCTCCTTGAGCAGCAGTGGGTACTTGAGCACCCTCTGAACTGGCTTGATGAGGTAAGACTCCAGCGTGGAGGAGTGCTGCTTGGTGGGGTTCCGGGCGTCCAGAAAAGCCTTAAAGGCTTTATCAGTTTTAGCTGCAAGCAGATGGATTAAAAGACCCTTAGAAGAGCACAGCAGGATGATGTAAATTCCACTTCCTTCAGGCTTTAATGGAATTAAAGATGATCCACTGCTACAGCCCTCCTACTGACATCCTTCCACGAAAAAACCAGCTGCACCAGTGGGTCACGCACCTGCTGTCAACAAGGATTCAGCGTCACCGCTCGGTGACGGATCCCACAAAGGGAGCTTACTGGGCTGCCAGAAGAGCCCCAGCCCCAGACCAAACAGGAGTCAAAATGCAGCGGAGTCTGACTTTAAAGGCACGTTCACCTGCAGAGCCACAGATCGAAACTCACTTTTTCAGCGTCTATACCAAACAATTCATAAAGCCACAAAACAGGACTATCCAAACCTAAACCATACTGCTCACAAGATTCACAGAGCAAAACAAACCAGTATTTTTTTTTTCCACTGACCTAGGACAGACTTATTCTGTACACTTAAGGGCTATTTTAAAGCAAGATCTTTTTTTTTCCCCCTTTTTCTTTAAAAATAAGTTGACAAGCACTACAGCTTCCATCTCCACAGCTCCGAGTAGTCTAAACCTTCCACCAGATTCAGACCCACCCCGGGCAGTGAAAACCCCCTCTCTGTGTGGTGTCCTGAAGGACACTCATGAGCCCAAGTGCATTTAGCATTTTCAGAGTGCTTGTGGGCACCTCAGCCGCTGCTTCGGGCTCCTCATGCTGGCACCGGCCACCCACCGCTGGAATTCGGCCAATCTGAATGAAGACAGACCTTTATTCGGGGTTTTATACAAAAGGCAAAATACAACTTGCAGGAGGTGCAGCGCCGTTCTGAATATGGCTAGAGATAGCGTGGATGGTGAGACGACCGTCACCTCCAAGACAAGGGACTGAGGAAACCACCTGCACGCTTTTAGTTTATTATACTGCCAAGAAGATAGTCCTCAGAGGAAATTCGCTGTTTCTGGTTTAAAGAGCTAGACATAGATTTGGGCTATGTCTTGTTAACTTCTAAGACTTCATCTGGAGGGCAGCACTCTAAAACTTCATTTTTCAACTACAGCCTATTTTAACATGCTATGAAGTTCTGGATTTAAACTGATGGGCAGAACTGCATCCATGGACATGACTGAACACTGTCAGTGTCTGGAGGAACCCTCCACACCCTCATGATTCCACAGAGAGACCATTCCCTGATTCTGAAATAGACATGTGGAAGCACAAACTCCAGATTCTTCACGGCAATGCCATTAGGAAGCATCTGACGAGAGAGAGAAGGGGCTTGAAATGTAGTTGGCTGCTATTAACCTGTTGACACAACTAAAAAAGTTCCAATACAAAAGCCTCTCAAACACTTGGCCACTGTCACGGAAAACAGCCCTGATTCACTGGCTTCCAGACAGGTGGCAAATCTTCACAAGAGTGAGGGCAACCTTAACTCCAAAGGGGGCATTCACCTCTCGGGGGAATCATTTCTTTCTCCTGGGAATTTCATATTAAGAGTTCAAGATTCAGTGGGTTCAGATCCTAAATAGGATCTGCAAGTACACTTGAGAGAATGAGAAAGCCTGGTGACCTTTCCTGGAGACAGTTCAGATGACCTTAACTAGGATGACATATATTTTCATAAGATGCCTTCCACTATAGGACCTGCGCAGAAGCAACCCCTGGGGCCCTGTATCTGTTTGACGGTCTCCATGCAGACTGAGTTACTGCTGTTCATGACCTTGAGCTTAAAGGCGTCATCTCATCTCTGCCACCAGAAATGAGAATTCCGAAAAACGAGATAGAAACCTATCTTCTGAGAGAGACAAATTTGAGAATTCTAATCCCACGCCTAACGAGTTGTGTGATGACTGAAAGAAGTTTTGGTAATAACATTTAAGCATTTCTGGTTCAGGGCATAATAAAAGAAATGTTTACGCACTGAGGTCTGGAGAAGTCATCCTGGCTTATACCTGAGTTAACTTGAATTTTATGCCAACAGCCTGTTTGTGAACTATCAAACGGACATTGTCCATCTTCTTTAATTATTAAAGAAAAGGTGCACTGACCAGAAGTAAAGACTATCTGTGTTAAAAATAAAGACTAAATGCCTCCCAACCTGGGGCACCAATGCTGGTCCTCCTTCCATGATAAAACTCCCTTCCCAGGTGCCAAGGCCATACTGACTGGCTCTGTACGTGCCCATGTGGTTTTCTTGAAACCCTGAAGTCTTTGTTCTGATGAGACAGAAAGCTGCCGGCAGCCCTGCCTCTCTGAGCAAATCCTGAGGCAGTAATCAGAGAAGCTGTCTTCTGGGCTAGGGTCCTCGTGCTCTCTCGTTTGAGACCCTACTCAGTTTGGCTCAAATAAAACTTTCCCCTGTTCCTGCTACTGTTTATTATTTTCACTAATAGGTGTTACAGGAATAGCATGGGCACAGGGTTGTTGACTTGGTGATGGTGACTCTGACACAGACACTCCCTCCAATATCCTACACAGGAAGGTCCCTGCGGCCAGCAAATCTCTGGACAGACTTCCCAGGCCGAGTTGACTGGCTGGCTGGTCACTGAAAACCCAGGAGAATCAGGGCACTGACCGTCCAGCCCAAGCTGACCCGCTGCAAGTCAGGGGCCAAAATTCAGGCCTCTCTCTAGCACCACAGAGTAATGCTTGCTGTTGACATGAAGGGGGAGAGCAAGATGGCTTTGTTACCCCTGTCTACTTGGACTTCAAAAATGTAAAAGTCTTCAGTTAAAGTCAGTCAAATAAAATAAGAGAATAACAACGCAGAGATAAAAGGTATTTCAGTGACAAGCTAGGGGCTGTGATAAAAACCAGCTTCACTCAAGAGGTTTTCATTTTAGTTAACACACGTCCTGTGAGTTTGGTAGTAGTTATCTCATGTGGTTTTTTGCAGTGGATCCTCAGGCTTAAGAAAAAGGTTAACAAGAAAGAAAACACCATACATTGCTTTCTACTCCCTCCAGGGGCTTAATATGGTTGGTTAAAAGTTTTTAGAGCAAGGAAAAAAGAACTGGTGAAAAAAAAGAATGCAGATGTAATTTAACAGCAAAGTGATAGCCAAGCTTGCCTCTCAGGCACACACATTCACTGCTACCAGAAAACTGAAACAAGTTTGGAACCTCCCCCTCTAATGTTTGTTCATTTCAAGGCCAACAATGGAGCACACTCCATTAAAATCACACTTATCCTTAATGAACACAAATTTGCTCTAATCAACAATTTCAGAAGTATAGCTATAAAACATGAGCCACTTACCTCGCTCTAGAACCTTCTGTACTTTAATATGATTAGCACAGAATCCACTGTACAGTTTAAAATGGTCCGCATAATAAAGGAAAGAGCCTCCGAGGGAAAAGAGCAGTTTCTAGAAAGAGAGGGAAAGTTACATCAGACGTGGTTCATTCAGTGTCTGCTGGCTCTGGCCTGGCATCTGACTGCTTTGAGTACTCATCTTTCAGACACCAGGGCACTGTGCTTCAGGAAGGTATTGACTGAAGCCAGGCAGCACCGTTTGCCCAGCTAATGGACGACAGCCCAGGCATGCCTCTAGCAGATCTTCAGCCTGACTGAAAAGTTTCTGGCAGCAGAGCCTATCGACACAATGCACAGTCAAGGACAAGAAAGAAAGAAAGTTCTGTCTAAAAAAATACATCCGACAGGGCAGGATATAAATAATCTGAGAGGCTCGTTAATAAAGCCAGCTCTGCTTTACTTAGGGTGAATGATGCTCGCCGTGTATTTCCTTAGTCCCTTTCTACTGCCTTCTGGAAGGACCTCATGGAAAAAAAATGAAGTGGCTTCAGTCATGTCCGACTCTTTGTGACCCCATGGACTACAGCCCTCCAGGCTCTTCCATCCATGGGATTTTCCAGGCAAGGATACTGGAGTGGGTTGCCATTTCCTCCTTCAGAGGATCTTCCCGACCCAGGGGTCAAAGACTCTTCACCGTCTGAGTCACCGGGGAGTCCTCTTGCCAGTCACCAAGGCCCACTTGGAGACAGGGCTCCATAAAACCTATGCTTTCCTCCCAAGGCCACAAGACCACAGAGATGCCGAATCAGATGCAGGAGGTGCTCCTGCCTCAGAAGCGATCACCCTGCAGAGCCTTGGGCAGAGCTGAATAGGGAGCACGGACATGTCAACAGCAGGCAGACTCCATAAAAGCTGGGCTGCCCAGACACCTGATTCCCAGAGGGAGAAGCGGAGCCTTTTTTTGCCATCTGCCAGAGGGATGACAGCACCAAACTTATCTTTTCAACAGTCAAGGGAGACCGCTTTCTCTTCCAGGGGAGAACTCTGCACGGCACCCACCTATATTTGCTTTAAACCTGCATCTAAAATACTTACTCTGAACTGCGAGGGGGTTTCAAGTATGTTAAAGTCAGACGATGCTGAAATCCCATCCTCCAGGGTCTCGAGAAACACCTTTTGAAATTCAAGCATCTCTGGCAAACTTCCAAAAAGTGACTCCATCTGAGTGAAGACCAGGATTTGAAAAGAGGGTGTTAGCGATAAAGATCTAGACGCCACTCTGAATTCCCAGATGCACAAATGAATCACAGTCATTCACCAAACAGGAGACAGAGGTAAATCCTTTAAAGAAGACAGCATATTCATGAGGGGATAGAGTTCATACACAGAGGGTTATATACATCTCCGGTCCCTATAATTCTAGAAAAAGTTTTTAAGGGGATGTCAAGTTTCAGAATTCAAACTGAGGGGTGGGGTGTAGGGTTGAGGGGGGAAGGGAAGTCAGTAAGAAAGAATTAATAACTGTGAGTTAACACTAAAAAGTCACATATTAAAAGGTACTTTGGGTCACACCTACTACTACAAAAAGGGCGCAGTCATTCTTAACTCCTACCTTGTGCTTGAGGGGACAGAAGTCACATAAACAGCTCGGCAGGAGGCCACGCCTAGGTCTCTCTGAAGATCCCTAAGTCTCTATGTTCCTTTGGGACCACTAGATAAAATCTGGGAGGTCTACTATAGTCCCCAACCTTTTAGGAGATCAATTTCATGGGAGACAATTTTTGCACAGCCAGGGGTGGAAGGGAGGGGATGGTTCCGGGATGAGTCTCACAAGGAGTGAAGGATCTTAGTCTCTCGCACACACAGTTCACAGTAGGGTTCTCACATCTATGGGACTCGAATGCCCCACTGGGGGCATTCAGGAGGCAGAGCTCAGGCGGTAACGCAAGCGATGGGAAGTGGCTGTCAATACAGGTGAAACTTCACTCGCTCACCTGCTGCTCGCCTCCTGCTGTGTGGCCCAGTTCCTAACTGGCCATGGACCAGTACCCGCACCATCGCCCAGGAGTTGGGTGACCTCTGAACTAAAGGGCAAGCAGAGACTAACCTGTGGGTCAGTGGACTGAGTGAAGGAAGTTATTTACCTCATCTTGGGTAAGAAAGGTCTCGCTCTGAAGTGGCTCCAAATATAAGTCGAAGAGGCAGCTCAGATCCTGAAAGACAAAAGACGACCTTCTTTAACCCGTGGCGTCTCCAAAACACCCAAGTATCGCTCTGGCTGCATCTCGGACTGGTGTTAAGAATGATGACGCTTCTGTCTGGTTGAGAGACTAGGCCCTGAAGGAGGTGGTTCCTCGCTCACCTAATTCAAAGAGGTTAACAGCACAATACAATCGGCATCTGCATTCCACATTTTCCTTTATGGCGTGATCACCTACTCTGCATATTTGAATGTGTTCCTGGCAGAGCCAGGATCTTTCCACTGCTGCAGCAGGAACACTCCTTTCCCTGCAGATAAGTGAGGTTTGGGCGGGAACTTCTGTCAGGCGTGGGGCCACATCTGCCGGCCAACCCCGCTTCCTCCTCTGCCTCAGGGAGCCAGGCGACAGCTCCAGCGTGGACAGCTGAGCTGAGGAGACAAGACGAGGTCTCGGGAGCTCTTCACCTTCATGCATTATCAGGATTTCAAACTCCCAAACTCAAGAGCAAGAAAACTTTTCCAGAGATGAACATCATGATGGTTACCATCTAGGCCATCTTTGAGTCTTCAACTAAACCTGGGCTCTGACAGCACAGAATAGTGGGAGTTGATGTTTATTTACAAAACTCTTTAGATAAGTTTTATTTTGCTTTTAATAATTTGAAGCCAAGACCAGCATATAGTTTAGTGATGGGAAAGATTTCTTTTTCTTGTTCACTGATTCTGAAGAATTTTGAGTCACAGGGTATTAGAAGTAGGTGACTACATCTGACTCCTCTTACAATCGAGAAATCCAGCTCTGGAGAGCTCACTGAAGTCAGAAGCCTCCAGAACCTTGCGGTGCAGGTCCTGGGAGCAAGTGACCCTGAGGGTTTCACAATCAAACGGGCCTGGTCTAACCAGCCTCCAAGAACCCCGTAGTAGCTGCTTCAGAGCAGAGGGAGGGAGGAAGCTCCTGGACCGTCTCTCAGGGAGCACAGGAGCGCTGCAAACTCCATGCTAAGTGCAGAGGTGCAGGTTGGAGAACAAGCAGAAGTCCGTGTTCAATGTCAGCAACAAAGAGAAATCAGAAAACAGTGTGTGTGCACGCACGAATCACAGCGGGTACCGGGTGCTGGTTCCTTCATCAGAGGTGGTGGTGGGCAGTGGTCACTCGTGCCCACGAGCAGTGACACACTGAGGCCGGCGGCCCTGAGCTATGACATGGGGGCCTCTGAGAAGACGACAGGAGGGGTTCTCGCAGAAAGAAAGGAGAGCCGCCCTTTTTATCTGCTTGGCCCACTGCATCCATTTCGGTCCCAGGCTAGGGTCACGATGCTGCGACCCTCCTGGATCCAGTGGTCTAGCAGTTAAATATACCGTCAAGAACAGGGACAAAAAGGGGCTTGGTCTGCTCTCAACTGTGCCCTCAGCCCTGCGGGTGGGGGCTCCTCAGACATCGTCAAGTGGCTACAACGCCGCCCTGCTGGGCACGGCCACTGTCAACTCCCTGGACATGCACTTCATCTTCCCCATTCGATGCAGGACGAGACGTGGCGGGAAAAGGCCGTGAAATTGCCATCTCTGCGCTCTCCTCTGTCCCCTGCAGGACCGCAAGGCACAGGGGTGGTTCTCCCAGGCTGCCTCATTCGTTCTCCCAAAGGCCCTACGTGAGGCTCTGACGAAGTTCAGATAAAATGGTGGTGATGTTAATAAATGGCGGAAGCTCAGATACGTCTGTGCAGAAAGGTGAGAGCGTGTGTGTGTACACTGGCACACGTGCCAAAGCCTAATTCAGGACTCAGCGTGTTAGACCTGGGACAAGAATGCCCCTGTCTCAGACCCCATGAGGGCTCGGAAGGGGCCGCCCAAGGCCACGCCGGCCAGTGGAGGCCAGGCCAGGCCTGGATTCTGCGCCTCCCTGCTGCCAGCAAGCGGCCGAGGAAGCAAGTTTAAAATCATCCCAGCAAATACTTCAAAAGAACTCTGTCTTCCCAGGCACCCGCATTTTTTGTAAAATGTTTCCCAAACTACTAACTGGAGCCCCCGAGATAAATAAATGGTCTCCCTGGGTTGTGAAAGGCCCAGCCGCTGCTCTGTGTGGCGGCTGCGGATGCCCAAGTGATGCCTGGTGCCTCCCCTGTGGGGCTCTGTCCTGCACGGTGATGCCTGCCCTCTGGGGCCTGTGTCAGCAGCCGCTTGTGAACACGCTGCTCCCTGGTTCCTCATCACCAAAAGTGATCTCTGTCCCCCTTTCCCTAAACCAGTGCAGGCTCCCTTCCCACAGATTGCAAATGACAAACTAGAACATCTGTTTCCATAGTGAAAGCTACCTTGGTAACAGAATGAGCGGGGAGTCTAAATTCTGCAAGCCCGCTCAGCTCCTCCACCCTCTCGCCCTCCCCGGCAGCAATTTGCCACTTCAAGGAGCAGGCATCTCCCTGGTGAGTGGCAGGGTCCTGGGTAGATACAGCCAGGAGCCCCTGCCAACATACAGCTGGCCATCACAGGAGGAGGGCAGGGAATCACGACGGCATCTTCCGTTACCTTCACATAGGACTTCTCTGTGTCCATGAGCTCCTGGATGACTTTCCGCAGGCGATCTGCATCAGAGAGGTGGCGAGCCAGTGGCCTCGGAGGAGGGTCCTGACCCTCCCTTGGTCCTTCCATGCCGTTGGTCTGGGTGTCGTTAAAATTCCTACACAGCGCGGTGATTTGCTCAGCACTCTGGGAGGAAACAAGAGGCACAGGACATTCTCCATCAGTATCAGCCTCCCACCAAAGACATGGAGACTCTCTTTGCCCAGCGCCCTCTTGGGAGTCTCATGGGACATTGATTGAGGGCATCCAGCTTCAGTCATCTCAAACCCTGCTGGCTACCACTCAAAGTTCCGGTCGTGAAGATACAAACTGACACTTGTTCAGTACTTACCCATGACGCTTTTCCACTTTCACAGAAGCTGTGTGACAGACACTTCTTTAGTGTTGAAACGAGAGAATAAAGCACAGAGCTGACCCTCTGCAATACACTTGAGGCTGCTCTACAATCAAGGTCAAGGCTCTGTGAGAGCACCATGCAGACAGATGGTCCACTCTGTCCCCTCAGTGGTTGACCAAATGGAGCTCACCCACATTAAACAGCCCTGGGAGACCCAGGAAAGGGACAGTACTGTCAGGGAGGCTGGGTCACAGGGAGCTTGGAGTGCTCCCTACAAATCCCCCCCTGGAGTTATGTAGCCTTGAGCCAAGTCCCAGTGTGAGGAGTTAAAGTGTGAGCTGCTGCCTCTGCTAGGAATGGGAGTAGGGGTCAGGTCATGTAGGAAAGATAAGGTCCCCACTCGACGGAGTACAGAGCCCACCAGAGGGCACAGGTGGGAAGCAAGCGATACAGCAAAGCCTGCTGCGGTCCATGGGGACCTTCAGGGAGGAGGGAACCTTGAGCATGTTCTCAGCAGGAAGCAGCCATGTGCCGAACCCAGGACATGGGGGAAGAAAGGCTTCTCACTCCAGGACATGGGAAGAGAATCACACAGCTTAAAAGACAAGGCAGAGCTGGAATGTCTGCAAGGATGAACAGCCTTCTATAAAAGTTCCTGCTTGGGTTTAAGCGCAGCATGCAAAGCCTTCTCTGAGAGAACCCGTTTGTATATTCCTGCCAGAGACTAGTGGTTTAAAGTCTCAAATATGTCTCTTCCTATATGCCACCACCTGCCTGAAGCATCATCAGATTACACACAAAATATCTTTTTTACTTCTCTTTCTTTCCATTCCTCCAACACACAAGATCCAGCCCAATTTACCACCTGCCAGCCTGGCACTAGTCAAGGGCAGGAGCCTGCCTTTCTTTCTCAACACCCCCAAGGGCTCAATGTTGAGTCCACCTCTGTTGGGACTGATGTTATTACTGAGTAACAAAACATCTTAGTCCTAATACACATGGTCAATATCCATCCACTCTTAACAGCTCAACTAAAACTCAAGATCTTTTCTTCGGCTAGATGTCTCCATGCCTGATCTCCATCAGTGTCTCAGGTAAAAAGGTGAACCAGTCGGAAGCACCTCTTCATTCTCACTGAGTTCATTTTCTTTGCTTGGATATTTCAGAACACTAACAACTCACACAAGCATACAGGTCAACCTTAGTGGCCACTTTGTTATAAAAACTGTCATCTGACCCACTGAAGTGGCTCAAAGCAACAGCAGGACACCTGCCCTCCCTTCTTCTCTGCTTCCCTATTCTACAATCACCTCCCCCCAAAACAGTGTCTTTATATGATGGAAATAAGACAATCAACACTGACACACAATACTGATCTTCTGGCTAGACTTTCAACTAAATCCAGTGGGAGCCAACCAAGGACTGCTCTGTCTCCAGAGAAATAGGAACCACCCCCTGCATAAGAAGATAAGACTTGCCAAGGTAAGAAATGCTGAAGCCCAGCCTACGGCAGACTAGAAACCAACACAAGCTTGTGTGGAACAAACGAGAAATGTGACATCCGTGAAATGAATGAGAGCACCACGTTGAAACAGGTTGTCTGGAAGGCATCAGTGAAGAGTGGATTGTAAATGATCCTGGAAGGAGCATGTTCCAAGGGAGAACCAGAGAACAGCCAAAGGCACGAGGAAGACAGAGCCCGGTAACGTACAGAGCCCAGCTCAAGACGGGGGTGAAAGCGAGGCCCCCCCAGATGTCTATGAGGAGGACGCCCAGACTGCTGGCCTCTTTCAAGTAATCACTTCTCTCGTATTTTGACATGCATCTTGGTGCAAAAGTTAAATGAACCAAGTGGCAGATACTAAGCCTCCAACCAGACACATCGATACATCTGAAGTAATTTACTTCTAAAACAGTTCAAGCATGTGTAAGCACTAACGATTCTCCTTGGATATACACAGCACCCCTTGTTTCTGTCCTTAACTGTAACACAAGCATATTGCTGGCAACACCTGTCAGAAGATATTCACATTCGGGGTAAACTTTCAAAGAACAAGAAAACAGACAAGCAAAATGGTACTCATAAACCTGTTTGCAGGGCAGGAATAGAGATGCAGATACAGAGAACAGACTTGTGGGCACAGCAAGGGAAGGAGAGGGTGGGATGAACTGAGAGAGGAGCACTGAGACACACACATTAACATATATAAAACAGATAGCTGAAGGGAAGTTGCTGTATAACACAGGCAGCCCAGTCCAGTACTCTGTGATGACCTAGAAGGGTAGGATGGAGTGGGGGGTGGGAGGGAGATTAAAGAGGGTGGAGACATAGGTATACTTAGGGCTGATTCATGCTGCTGTATGGCAGATGCCAACACAATATTGCAAAGAAATTATCCTCCAATTCAAAATCAATTTTAAAGGAAAAAGAAAACAGACGTGGATTTAAGGCATTGATTAGAATGCGACTTGATCTCTCAAAATGCCTCATATCATGTTTGAAACAATCAGATCTCAAGGTTACTGAAGAAACTCCTAACTGTTCAGTCATGCCCTAGAAGCCTAATGACACCGCAAAAGCCAAACAGGGCAATGCAGGCAAAAGGCAGTTTTCAAAAGGAAACGGCACCCACTCCAGCATTCTTGCCTGGAGAATCCCATGCACAGAGGAACCTGGCGGGCTATAAAGTCCATAGGGTCGCACAGAGTCGGAAATGACTGAAGTGACTTAGCACAGCACAGCACACAAGAAATACTCATGGCTGGACCAAAGGAATCCGAATATCTGGGGCCCCAGGTAGGAGTATTTTTAAAAAGCTCCTCAAGTGATGCTGATATGTCGCAGGCATGAGAACTACTGGTCTACCCATTAGTAGAGTGAGCCTTCTGCTTGCAGTTCCTGAGAGGATCACGCTGCCCCAAGGGTCTGCACTGAACGATGGCCACGTAAAGCGTGTGTGGACCGAGCTCACAGTAAGAGGAAACAGATCAAACCTGTGACCTTGGTGTTCTGCGTCTGGCTCCACTAGCAGCTAAACAGCCCAAGATAACCCTGAGACTCTCAAGTTCACTTATTTGAAATCTCTATACTGCTATTTGCACCACAAGCTCTAACAATACAATTTTGCAACCCTGAAAAATAACAGTTTGGGGGCCTGTAGAATCCACATTAATAGCTCGCATATACCATATAAAATAAGATCTGACAAAATGCACCATAAGTGAAATGGCAGCTGGTGAGATTGCAGCTTTCCTTGCTGGGATGTCGAAAATCACACCTAACAATGCAGTGTTAAAATAACGTGATTTTAAAAAGAAAGTATCTTGCCATCTTAGAAAATCAGAATTCATTTTAAGAATATTTCTGGTAATTCTAAGTTGGAAAAGCGAATGTTAGCTGAAAGTTTCATAGAAAATGTACTTCTGAAGATACCACAATGAAGTGTTACAAAGTCATGCCAAGTATTCCTAGGGAAGTCATGTACAGATGTGAGTTGGACCATCAAGAAGGCTGAGGGCCAAAGAACCGATGCTTTCAAACTGTGGTGATGGAGAAGACTCTTAAGAGTCCCTTGGCCAGCATGGAGATCAAATCAGCCAATCCTAAAGGAAATCAGTCCTGAATATTCATTGGAAGGATTGACGCTAAAGCTTCAATACTTTGGCCACCCGATGTGAAGAGCCGACTCATTGGAAAAGACTCTGATGCTGGGAAAAACCGAGGGCAAGAAGAGAAGGGGACGACAGAGTATGAGATGGTTGGATGGCATCACCGATTCAGTGAACATGAATTTGAGCAAACTCTGGGAGATTGTGAAGGACAGGGAAGCCTAGCATGCTGCAGTACTTGGGGTCATAAAGAGTCAGACACAACTTAGCGACTAAATAACAAGGGGAAGGCTGGGGGTATTCTCTGGGATCAAAAGGAGGCTGAGCCACTAAAAGGGGAAGGATCACTCTGTGTTTGTAGATTGTATCTGAAAGAGTCTCCCGGTGGGTTATATTTCACTTCCTCTGTTCTTAGCAACAGTTATAAAATCGAACTGGTAAAAGGTAGAATTCTGGGTGAATTTGATGAGCAGTTTCTAGAAAGAGTGACTACTCCAGTTGGGGTATTTTCACACATACAAATGGTGATGGAGGTAGGAAGCTCAGACAAGATGGAGAGGAGCCGAGTTCTAGCCCTGGCTCTGCCCTGAGTCCTCCAAGCACTGGGGGGCAAAACATTTCTCTCTTCAATTTCCTTAATAATGAAAGAAAAGAAGCATTACACCTCACCCATCAAGTGACCCCTCCAATTGCCAGTAAGGCCAAGGAGGAAAGGGAAAGCACATTTGTTAAGCATGGTGTATGCAGGGGGTGAGGGGTTCTCACGGAACTCACAGGCATCGGGTCTTCACCGTGTGACATACTGAGACGACAGCTGAAGGGTGGGGGGTGGGGGACCTTGATGGCACAGGACCCGCACCCTCTGGAGCTGTCTGCACAGTGCTGACCACTCCCGGAGTATCAGGCAGATCATGGGCAAAATAGACTTGCTCCTCTGGTGGCCTCTGCCCACCACACAGTCAGGGCTCTCCCGGCCTCAGGAGAATCCGAACACACCCCAGGCGTGCCCAGGATGCAGCCACTGCCCTCCGGAGGTTGCCTCTGCCCCCCCACATCTGCACACGACTGTGATTTCTGGTAGGCTGGTCCCTGCTCCCCTCCACCCCTAGGAATTCTGCCTTGAAAGTAGAGACAGATGTTCACACATCAGGGCTGGGTGTGCAGATTCAGCACCTGGACAGTGTGTGCTTGTTCAGAACAAAAACAACACTGGACTCTGAAACTCACTGTAGTGTTCTCTGGGGCTTTCCTGATAACTCAGTTGGTAAAGAATCTGCCTGCAATGCAGGAGAGCCCGGTTCGATTCCTGGGTTGGGAAGATCTGCTGGAGAAGGGATAGGCTACCCATTCCAGTATTCTTGGGCTTCCCTTGTGGCTAAGCTGGTAAAGAAGCCACCTGCAATGTGGGAGACCTGGGTTAGATCCCTGGGTTTGGAAGATTCCCTGGAGAAGGGAAAGGCTACCCATTCCAGTGGCCTGGACTCTAGAGTCCAGGGGGTCACAAAGAGTCGGACAGGACTGAGCAACTTCACTTCACTTCACTTGTATTCTCCAGTTCATAGTGATCAATAAGACCTTCCCTGGTGGCTCAGTGGTAAAGAATCTGCCTGACAATGCAGGAGACTTGATTGGGAGGATCCCCTGGAGTAGCAAATGGCACCCCACTCCA
The DNA here is from genome assembly GCA_006408675.1 of Madoqua kirkii. NCBI lineage: Eukaryota > Metazoa > Chordata > Mammalia > Artiodactyla > Bovidae > Madoqua > Madoqua kirkii. Next base: position 57,960 of record SJYC01010064.1, on the reverse strand, counting down.
GTACTCTAGGCTGGGAAATCCCATGGACAGAGGAGCCTGGAGGGCTACGGACCATGAGGTCGCAAAACAGTCAGATACGACGAGCAACTGGACAACGATGATCAATGCTAAGAACCTTGGGTTCATCGGGGCCTTGCCTTTTATAAGAGAGCATGAAACTGATCTTCTGTTTACGAATTCACTTTTAAAATTTAATGAAAAGTTCCCCCTAAAACTACGTTGTATAGAAAAGTAGTGATACTGACCGCCCTCCCCCCAAAATTTCTTTTTAGCGTTTTAAGGTTTCAGTAAGCTGATCACTGCATGAAAGAAATGGTCAAGAGTCTACCTGCAATGTGGGAGACCAGGGCTCAATCCCTGGGTCTGGAAGATCCCTTGGAGAAGGAAATGGCAACCCACTCCAGTATTCTTGCCTAGAGAATTCCATGGACAGACAATGAGGTCACAAAGTGTCAGACATGGCTGAGCACTAAACAGCAAACAAATCAGGAATTAGAAAAGGGAGTGGCAACCCACTCCAATATTCTTGCCTGGAGAATTTCATGGACAGAAGAGCCTGGCGGGCTACAGTCCATGGGGTCACAAAGAGTCAGACATGACACAGTGCTAACACACACACATAGATAGATAAGGAACACCTGTCAGGACCTCTCAATTAAGTCGCTCTTCTGTGTTCACAACAAAAACAAAAGAGTAACTTGTGAGGTGATGGGTGTTAATTTGGCTGTGATAATCATCACATATCAAATCCAGTTGTACACCTTACATATATATAATTTTTAATTGTCAACCATACCTTGATAAAGTTGGGGAGAGGAGGCAGCTAAAATAGTTATCCTTGGTTTGGGCTCTTCACTGTGTGAACAAGGACACTTGCTATCCTGGATTAGCTCTGTGATGTGTTGTTTTGTTTTGAGGAGCCCCATTTCTTGGGCATGGCAATAAAACTGCTCAAGGTAATGAAGTGCCCTGCCCCTAGATTCTCTTTGGAGGAAGGCAGGGGTCAAGCCTCTTTCTCAAGCAAGCTTGAATCCCATAGGTGCCCTTTTTAACCTTGATCCAGCTCAATGCTTTTCATCCGAAGCATTAGCACTCCTCCTGGCCTGGATTAGTTTAGATCAGCTCCCGCCCCTGCCCCCCCAACCCTGGAGCATAACCACTCTGATGTCTGCTTTACTCTTGTTTGAAGACATTACTACCTGAGGCTTTTCCATTTCCCTGTGGGTACTGGAACCTAAGATGGGATAAATACATCACATTGCTGCTGCTGCTGGTAAGCTGCTTAAGTTGTGTCCAACTCTGTGCAACCCCATAGACGGCAGACCACAAGGCTCCCCCGTCCCTGGGATTCTCCAGGCAAGAACACTGGAGTGGGTTGCCATTTCCTTCTCCAATGCACGAAAGTGAAAAGTGAAAGTGAAGACGCTATCATATCCGACTCTTAGCGACCTCATGGACTGCAGCCCACCAGGCTCCTCTGTCCATGGGATCTTCCAGGCAAGAGTACTAGAGTGTGTTGCCATTGCCTTCCATAACTATTTCAAGACAATGGCCATGGTTTTATTTTGTTGTTCTAAGTCAGTCGTGTCCGACTCTTCATGACCCCATGGACTGCAGCACGTCAGGCTTCCTTTCCTTCACTATCTCCCAGAGTTTGCACAAACTCATGTCCATCAAGTCGGTGATGCCATCCAACCATCTTATCCTCTGTCGTCCCATTCTCCGCCTGCCCTCACTCTTTCCCAGCGTCAGGGTCTTCTCCAGTGAGTTGGCTCTTCACATCAGGTGGCCAAAGTATTGGAGCTTCAGCTTCTACCTCAGATTTTCTAACGAATATTCAGGACTGATTTTCTTTAGGATTGACTACTCCATGAAATTTCACTGCCCTGTGCCTTGTCAGCAGCTGAGCTCCACCCCACCTTTCTGGGCTCAGGTTTCAATCCTGTCCTCATTTAGAGGCTTCAGGTACCAAAAACTCGTTTGTCAAAGGCATCTGTCTGTATGACTTAGACTGCAAAAACACTTTGAGCCAAAGAAAAAAGGTCTAAAGGTGCTATGTAATTTGGGGAATAGTTCATAGGGAAGGACTCCAAGGTGGATGACAACACTTGCAGAGTGCTTCACTTTTGAAGGCCTGGTTCAGAGGAAAAGGACGTTAACTTCAGGGGGAAATCAGTAACAGATACAGTCAACACCTGCACCTCAACGGGAGGACAGCTCATGCTGCTTGGTTAACTGGTCACACACGATGTGATCAATTTGGCAGACCCCCAGCTGCCATCCATGTCCACTTCTCCCTCTAGCAGTACAGATCAGCTCTGTGCTGGGCCACTGACATGGACCTAAATCCCAGTCTGGGTCACACCCACAGAGTCTCGTCCTGCCTGCCTGCTAACTCACTTCAGTTGTGTCCAACTCTTTGTGACTCTATAGACTGCAGCCCAGCAGGCTCCTCTGTCCATGGGATTTTCCAGGCAAGAATACTGGAGTGGGTTGCCATGCCCTCCTCCAGGGAGAGTCTCATCCTACCAGAACACTAAGCAGAAGAACCAGAGGTTCTTCTACAGTCCCTGGAAAGAATGTTGGAAAAAATAAAAAGCTGTCTGCCCTGGGTAAATCACCAGTGGTCCTTGGGGACAGTCCAGGTCTGGAAAGGCGTGGCTGAGTGGAGCATGCTCAATGCTCTCATACAGAAGTCCCAGTTCCCTGTCTGAAGCATGGGTGGTCGCATCAGTAAATCATCTCAGAGTGCATCTAGGGAGTCAGCTGTCCCAGCCCAGTAAATCAGTTAAATCAGAAATGCTCCCCTTGGTGGGAAAAAAAAAATCTAAAAATAGTACAGAGGACTTTTCAATTCATGCTTTAATCCACTGAAGTCTCTAACTTACAGAAAGCTCTGACATTAATCCCAAATGCTCTCAGCAGAGGGAACCCAGAAGCAACGCTGATGGACAGAGTCAGACGACGGACCCCAGATTAGCTGGGTGCCCCATGGGCAGGTCCAATCACAGACACCCTGTGCCACCCCACCTCTGCCAGGTCAGGATTCCAGGGCTACACTCTGCTCCATGCTCAGAGGTGGCTGGCAGAGCCCACAGGCTGGGGGAGAGGGCAGTCCAGTCCAGTCCAGCCTGGGGAGGGTCTCAGCAGAGGGGGGAGGGGAGAGGGAGGAAGGGGAGGAAGAGTGTTGTGTTCAGCACTGTGGCAGAGTGAAGTGAGATGATTGTTTTTATATTTGGGGACAATCGTTTACTTTATGGGGCTTCCCAGGTGGCATGAATGGTAAAGAACCTGCTTGCCAAAGCAGGAGATGTGACGTGGATTCGATCCCTGGATCAGGAAGATCCCCTGGAGGAGGGCGTGGCAACCCACTCCAGTATTCCTGCCTGGAGAATCCCATGGACAGAGGAGCCTGGTGGGCTACAATCCATGGGGTCACAGCGTCGGTCACAACTGAGTGATTAACCACACACTCAGGTCATAAATCCAGTGGTTAACACCTCATTTCAACTTATTTTAATTTCTGTCTTATCTGTATTTTCTCATTTTCTAAAAGTGGTTTAATTTTTTAAAGAAATTTCTTAATGGAATCCTTTCCCAATGCTTTAAAAAAAGTGATTTAAGGCAGACACGGGCTGAAAAGCATTCCATTTCTAGGAGGACACGGTGATGCAAAGACTGACACAGCCCTGAACTCCGGGTGCCCAGAGTTCGGCTGAGAAGACAATCTGGGAGTGAGTCAGTCAAGAGTAATTGGCACCCAACGGTGTGGGGTCTATGGGAACAGAACGGGGCTGCCTCTCTGGTCAGAGCAATGTCGAGGAAGGCCAAGGTGGAAGCCAGGATGACCTCAAGGGAAACAAAGTCACCTACGCTAAGCAAAGCTCAGGGCCGGGGAGGGTGCCAGGAACTGAAGGCCAGCCCAGCCGAGGCCTACAGCCGAGTCAGGTCACTCAGGGAGACGTGGCAGGAGCCAGGGGTGGGGGCCTTGTTGTCGGGGGACCGGAGGCCAGAGGAGACCCACTTGGAGTGGGTGCAAGGGGTCCTGACGTGACCACCCCGCCACCTCCTGGGCACACACCCTACAGTAGGCAGCAAGATGAGGGGATGTGATGGCGTCAGAGAGGGTCACCTGAGCTCAGCCCTACCTGAGGGTGAAGCTCCCACCAAGGGCCTCAGCATACGCTCTGGGCTATGCTTTCTGAGACAGTTCTTCTTCCAAGACTGGAGCCTTAAACCCACAGGCCTGGGTGGCCACAGTGGGCACGGCCATCCCCAGCACTGGTTAACTCCTCCATGATTCAGTTTTGCCCACCTGAAAATCAGGGGTTGTGTTTCATAGGGTCACTGAGAGGATTCCATGAGGTCATTTTAAGGTTGTGAAAATACTTAGCAAAGGGCAAGGGATCCACAGAGGCCGGACCTCCATAGAGTTCTAACAGGCACAGGGAGTTTAACTTTCTGAGTTCTGTTATTTTTACAAAGGTAGGAGGAGAAACTTCCTCTGAGCTCCCTGAAGGGAGGACCAGAAAAATCAAATGGTTTATTTGTTAACTTTCTACTGAGCTCCTCCTCCATGCCACGTTCGGCTCTAGGTGCTGGAGATGAAGCTTGAACACAAGAGAGGAAAACCTTGACCTTCACACAAGAGGAAGGGCAGAGAGAGGTGACAAGGACTCGATAGATGACAAGAAGTGGAACCCACAGCATCTGGACAGAGGCGGAGGGCCCTGCAGAAAACCAAAAGTGGAAAGTGTTTGTCTCTCAGTCATGTCTGACTCTTTTGTGACCCCATGGACTGTAGCCTGCCAGGCTCCTCTGTCCATGGGATTCTCCAGGCAAGAACACTGGAGTGGGTAGCCGTTCCCTTCTCCAAGGGATCTTCCCGTCCCAGGGATCGAACCTGGACCTCCATCATGGTAGGCAGATTGCTTACCATCTTAGCCACCAGGGAAGCCGGGAGAAAACCAAACCAGGAGGCTATGGAGGGCCAGCAGGCTGGGCAGCCGCTTTAACAAGTGGGCAGAGGAGGAGATGAACTTCACTTTCAAAGATCGGAGGGAGAGACGGAGTGGCCGACCAGAGGGAAGAGCAGCCTTTGAGAAGGCAGAGCGCGTCTGCGTGGCACGTGTGTACCCAGTGGTAAGAGCCTGTCCTCAGGCGGCACACCCCAGGAAAGGCAGATCCAATGCCCAGCCTGGAAGTGAGGAAGCGCCCTGCATGCGGCTATGGGGCTCCCAGGCCAGTCACGCCCTCAGGGAGGGAGCTGCTGATCCAGAGCCTTTGTGAAACAGGCCGGCTGCCTGCCTTCTGCTCGGTTTCCTTATTTAAAACTGGAGTTTGATACGAATGCAGGAATGAAAAAGATGCACGCTTTCTCAGCCAAGGATGCTTCAAGGGCCAGGGCAGCATTTCGACATAACCAGGCACTTCTTTCACATAAAATATTGGGTGTTTCAATATCACTTACGTATTGGGTTGGCCAAAAAATTTTGGAAAGCCTAAACAGACTTTTTGGCCAACCTAGTAATTTACCAAAAAAAAAAAAAAAAAAAAACGGTTCATCCTATCCAATAGATTATATGCCAAGTACTGCATTCTCTCGTTCCCATTTCTCACCCAGAGATAAGGCTTAATTCCGATATATAGTTAAACTTGTCCATCAAGGAAGATGCATGGCGGCCAGAAATCTTCCTTCACTTCTGAGCGCAAAGATGGTAAAGTCTCCTACATACAAACCTCCCAACTGAGACATTCAAAGAGGCGAACGTGCATCTATTTCCGGCAAGAAAACAGAGCCTGTGCCGTCAGCGTCCCCTGTGAGTGACATTGCAGCTGGCCCTCCATCTCCTCTTGCTGATGATCCTTCGTTCTACCATCTCCCACTTCGTCTCCCTCCAGCAGTCGGTAACTCTTCTTGCCTGTTCACTTGATGCCAGCCCATTGACCAGCCATTGTAATGTATTGCTGGACTTTTCAAGGGACTGTGCTGTAAGATTAAAAATGCTTTACTTTTTGTGTTTGTTTTTTTATGCATGATTTCGGTGAAAGGTATTATAAGCCTTTTATAGTAGAGTGCTACGTCACTTCAGTCGTGTCAGACTCTGCAACCCTATGAACTATAGCCTGCCAGGCTCCTCTGTCCATGGGATTCTCCAGGCAAGACTACTGGAGTGGGTTACCATTTATTATACTCCAGTACTATATAGCCAACTGTGTTAGTTGGGTACCTAGACTAACTCTGTTGGATTTAAGATGCTCTTGGAATGAAAGTCATTCATATGTCAGGGGCTTGACTGCAAAGAGACTACAACGACCTCAGTCTGAAACAAACAGATGCAGGGGTCAGCAAATCTTCAGGCCAAACCCACCCTGCTCGCTGCCATTGAGGATAAAATTTTATTAGCACTCAGCCTTGCTCCTTCATCGGCCTATGGTCGATCGCTGCTTCCACACAGATGCAGAGGTCAGTGGCTGCCAGAGCCTAACTTACTTACTACCTGGCCCTTGACAGGAAAAGGCTGCCAATCCCTGATATAGAGAGATGAGTCCAAAGGAGGAAGATTCCTCTTCTGAAATTAGATCTGAATTCAAACTTGAAAAAGATCTTCTCAAACTTTATTCTAAATCCTTCAGTGAGTAAACTAAAATGTATATTTTTAAAATGACTTCTACATGGCAATTTTCTAGAGACTCCAAATAGCACCCTAATTCTCATAAGATATAAACTGTCTTATATTAATACGCTTTGAACTGTGTCAAAAACCAAGGAAACAACAGCTGCATGCTCACCTGGCTCAGATCCAGGCTTGGAAAAATGACTCAGATTCTCTTTAATAGGTTTTGCTTTCTTTTGTGTGGCTTTTTGATGGATGGGAGAATTTAGTATGCTTTTCCTGTGACTTGCGGCATTAAAGCCTATATTTCATTTCTCTCTCTGATTTTACCATTTAACATTCATTCTAAATATGTTAGTCTAACTCAAGAAGTGTCTTAACCCCTATCTTTCAACTCATTTTTGAGGAAAACACACACTTGCCTATGACTTATCCATCAACACCAGCCTCGCCCACTTTCCCAACCAGAGGTATTTCTCTCAGGTCTTCGATCCCTCTTAATTCTCTTCCCTTTATTTTCTCTCATAGCCCACTTTGTTCTGATAATCACATAAATTCATTTAAACTTGTATATTTACAGTAATTCTCCCTCTAGTGGTTAATGTTTTCATTGAACACTATTATTCTAGTTGGTTTTGTTTACCGATGGTTTTTCCAAACCCAACATTTCTGTTCAAGAGTTGCATCTCTAACTTTATTCCTGGCCACTGATACTATATTACTGAGCATTTTTTGCAACAAGGGTCTTTAAGTGCCACATAGTCCAAGAATGTACTAAGATTTTCTATCTTTGTCGCTGTATTTAAAAAGAAAATGTGTCAATAACACCACCAGTTGTAATCCAGTTCTGGACAGACTAGAGCTTTGACAAATCTTTGTTAGCCTCCAGTTTCCTGGACAGGCAGAGTCTCTACTGTAAACAGAAGACTGAGGATGGCACAGCTGAATCTGGAAGGGGACCCTGCACACTGCTGTTAACAGCTCAGGCTGGTCTCACTGCCGCGGACAGCTCTGCCCAGCTACCCAGCCTGGACTGTGCCCCAGCCAGGCCCTCTCTGTGGATTTCTAGTTGGAATCCACAGGGGTCCCTGGTTGCCTCACCTAGAAAAACAAAATGCAGGGCAATACCTGCTCCCCAGCTGCAGACCAAGGCCTAGGAGCCGTTCTAAGATGGTCAGGAAGCTACAATTCAGTTGCTATTACAGTTCCCTGATGACATTCCCTAGACATCGTAGATCAGCTTCCTATCATAGTGTTACATCTCAGCTGGCTCTAACTGGTTGGCCTGGTCTACCTTCTTGGGCTTCCACACTCTTATAGACCCCTCTTATCTGTAGGGCAGTGGGGGTGCTGGAGGACTTCACAGAGCAAGGACCAATACCATCATCTTGTAATCTGCCTTTCACTGCTCTTTTTTTTAACCACACCATGTGGCATGCGGAATCTTAGTTCCCTGACCAGGGATCAAACCAGTGACCCCTGCAATAGAGTAAGGGACCACCATTCTCAACCACTGGACCACCAGGCAAGTTCCATGCACTTCACTGGTTTTAATCAGGTTACCCTGCCAATGTCCCAACTAGTCCTTTTATTAAATATTATTATTTATATAATAATAATATATAATAATATATATAATATTATTATTATTATTGGTAATTTTATCTCAGGAAATATTTTTGTAGGAATCCACAAGATAGACACTGTTCAGACCTTTACTGCTGTTAAAAGGGCACCATTTCTTCCTGCAGTGTTTCTCCCAACACCAAAGAAAGACAGCAAGAAAAATAGCAAATAAAGGAAAAAAAAATTTATTGCATTTATTGTTTATTTACAAATAAACTGTATCTTTTAACCCTATGAGGATGGGATTTATTTTGGGTCTACATAAACTCTACAAGCAGTGAGCTCCAATGGAAAAATCCAACATGAAAAGGTATGTTGAGATCAGCAAAGTTACAAATTACTGGAGAAACGTTCTCTAGGCTTTACTGATGAAAATAACTCACTATTACTAGACTCTCTGCTTTATGCAGATATACCCAGGGTAGGAACTCAGCTACCAGGGCACTGAAGATTCAGGAAGAAATCACCAAACCAGCCCTGGGAGAGAAGAGAGCTTCTGTTTAAATATAAGTAGTCTTCTCTCTGTACTTATTTGTACCTTCACGATATAAAGATTTTTTCCTAAAAACCAATATCTACTTTTTATACTGTATAATTTTAATGTTAAGGTTATCATACAGTGGCAGATTTTTTTAAAAAATTTTATTTATTGAAATAATTTTTGGAGGTAAAAATATTCACATATGGCCTGCCCCTAGTACAAAACCACACAGCAAATTATCACACTAATTACTAGTCAGATGCAAATATCAGATACTAGTACTCAGAATTCTGGAACTTGAGAACTCTTCTGCAACAGATTCCAAATTTGCTGACATTAACAACTATGGGAATTTCATTATAACTGTATGAAATAGAGTCTTTAAAAGCCAGAACCAAAAACAATATCAAAAATAACACATCTACACTGCTTAACCATGTTTGTAAAATTAGGCCAAAGAACTAAAAAGTGTGTCCGGATTTCTAATGTCATGCCTACAACTGAACAAAGAGAGTTGCTCTGCTTTTAAATCTCTTGTATTTAAAGGCACTGTTATTTATCTGGTTTTCCCCTTTCATCATGCTAGGCCCTGCTCGGTAACCTTCTCCCGGAGGAACCGAGCCATGGCTGCCCCAATCGCGACAGACAGACGGGCCCGTGACTGATTTGGGGGAATGAAGGAACCACTTTCCTGCCTGAATTTGGTGCAAATTATGAATCCTATCTCTCTGGGCATTTCCACTTCATCACTGACAATCTTGCTGTGTCCATCAGAGCTGACACAGATGCACAGCAAACCGAGGTGGCCCCAACCCGCCCCCTCCCCATACACCCCCGACCCCTGAAGGCTGGTGCCTTCTGACACTGACTTCCAATGACAGCAGCTCCACCAGGCTTCATCAACCAGGATGCCCCACACTCACTCAGGAACATGCGTAAGGACTTAGGAGTGCTAGAATTTGTATGAAACCTGCTGCATCCTCTTTTGCATAAAAAGGCCTAGATTTTCAGTTCTAACGTTTGCCTGAAAATAACGCTTGGAATTTGGTTTCCAAAAGGTTGTACACTTGGGGCGAAAAAAATAATAAAAATGTAAAAAAAAAAAAATCAAAGCATTTGTTAAAATCCTGATAACCTTAATTGGGCACAAGTAATGACAGAATCATCTGTCTTGAGTGCACACAGGTACAGACCTGAGTGGTCTTTTACTTGTAGTTTAAATTTTTTTTGCTGGATTTTAGCAACGTGATCACCCAGTTTGTTACTTTACTCTGGATTACTTATTAACAGGGTCTCAAAACAATCACCTCATATGGAACAGTGCCCACCTCATACACATTTATCTGAGACTTTAGTACCAATCTATCTCTAAAATCCCTTGTAGCTCAGATGGTAGAGTATCTGCCTGCAGTGCAGGAGACCCAGGTTCGATCCCTGGGTCAGGAAGATTCCCTGGAGAAGGGCATGGAAATCCACTTCAGTATTACTGCCTAGAGGAGCCTGGTGGGCTAGAGTCCATGTGGTCCCAAAGAGTCAGAAACAACTGAGCGACTACACCTTCATCTCAAAAATCTAGCCCTAAGTAACAGAAATGAATAACACATAAACTGGGATGCTGTCCATGTTAACAAATGGTTTAGCAATTCTGATCAAACTTCTAGAAAATACAAGCTGGTAAATACAAAGTAACCAAAGCCATGCTTCCCCGGGGTGAGAACAGGTGAGGACACAGGGAAGGGGCGCACAGACAGACAGACACTCATGCACAGACAGACACTCGTGCACAACCAAGAGACAGAGATGGTGTGACTACTATTCACTGTAAATATAAAACGTTTCTGTATAACTGTCTCACTTTGTGGTACACCTAAAACTCACAGCACAGTAAATCAACTATCCTTCAATAACTAAACTTCTTTTTTTTTAAGCCTCAGACACAGAAAATTGTCTTTAAATCTCACCTGTGATGACTGGTTGGCTCATCAGTCTTTCCATCTTGGAAAAGCGTCTATAAAATCAACATCGCGCGAGGCTACTAAGAGGCGAGCACAGGATGCCTGGTCCACCCTGATGCCCAGAGCCCCCAGGCCATGCGGGGGGACAGGCAGGCTTCTCATCTGACTGTCCTTTATCTTATGGTTGCTGAACTGAGAAGGAAATGGATTCTAGTCTCCAAGCCAGCTCAAAACAGCTGGAGAGAAGACAGCACGACGCTTCAAGCCACGCAGCACTGGAGGCTTCTAAGGAGCTGGCCCGAAACCCCCAGCCTGTGCAACGCCAGGCCAGGGCTTCCTAAGCAATTGCTCAAAGAGTTTCCTCATCTGACATCTGTCTTCTGCAAACGCTAGAGAACTTAGGTGACGGCCAAGGATTCAAGGGTGTGAAGGAAAGTGAGTCATGGGACCGAGGGAGGCGCTGGAGGCTGACAAACAAGAGGGAGAAGGAGGTGGTGATGTACAAAAGAACGAGAGGGAGAAAAGACAGAAAGAATCGAGGGCCCCTGTAAAAACATACCTCCGGTTTTCTCCTGGCTCCTTTATTAGGGACAAATAGAGTTTTGGGACATTTAATATATTTTCATTTTGAAATAATGTGAGATTTGGGCTTCCCTGGTGACTCAGTACTAAAGAACCCACCTGCCAGTTTAGGAGAAGCAGGTTCAATCCCTGGGCTGGGAAGATCCTCTGGAGAAGGAAATGGTGACCTACTCCAGTATACTTGCCTGGGAAATCTGGTGGACAGAGGTCCACGAGGTCGCAAAGAGTCAGACACAACTAGAGACTAAACAACAAGCATGAGATTTACAAAAGAGCTGTCAAGGACAGAGTTTCTGTGTATCGTTCATTCCCTTTCCCCTGACGTTAACATCTTATATGACAGGTCCATTTTCTGCGCCCTGCTCCTCATGCTATTATCAAGAACAGCAAGAGGCTAGTTTACAAAAACATCTGCTTGTGTGAAGGGCTCCCAGGCAGAGTCCCTCCCCAGCCCCTGACCTCCAAGCCTTCAGCCACCCAGCCTCAAGGACGTAGCAAAGAAATCTTCTCAAAGAAGAGAGCACGGGGGAAATTGCCAAATGATTCGAAACAATTTCTCAGAACCATTTTTTCCTTTAGAGTGAAAGAGGTGACACCGTGGGGCTGGGACTTTTATCGAAAGGTGAGAAATCTGCTATGAGTGATGAAAGACACAAAAAGCACTGAGACTCAAAAACACGGTCCCTGACCCAGCACAATCAGAGCGTTCATCCAACCACCATCTCCACGCACACAGAACAAGTAAAGGACTAGCTCAGAGCTCTCAACAGGAGCTAACAGCTAAGAGCACCTTTGTGAAGGAGATTTAGTAAAGGGGTGAAAAAGCAGTGTGATGATACCCCCATTCCTGGGAGATATTAAAGATAAGATGGATAAAGATCCCCTGTGCCCAAACAGTGGCCAGTTAAAATAGATGACAACTGCAGCTGTCACTCCTTCAAAAGAAAGGAAGGAGAATGCAGCAGTTGCAACCAGCTCCCCTGCTGATGCAGAAGCGGCCAGGCTGATGTTCTCGAAAGAGACACACACGAGCTGCCTGATTCCCCGCAAACTGAGCATGTAAACCACTGCCTCCTGGCCCCTCAAGACAGCTGTTCATTTTACAAAAATGAGTTTCACACAATTCTGCTTTGGAATCAAAATTTAAATGTTTGTCCCCCGGCAATATCTCCTTTTTCCCCCACTAATTACAGAAAATAAAACTTTTTGAAATGCTCCAACACCCAGCACACAATGTTACAGCTGGTGGGCATCTAGTGACATCCACCCACCACCATCAACGTGGTCTCCTTGTCTCAACCTAGCGATGCGTGCCGTCCAGGGAGGGGCGGTCACTCACCTGACGCGCCTCAGTCTCTTACCACATTGAAAGACCAGAGTACTGAGAGCCAACCCCACACCACCCATCAGGCTTGAAGATGAAAACGAAGTTCAAGCGCCACTTGAGGACACAGAGACAGTGCTTGTCTTATTGCAGGAACTTGATGTTTGAGTCCGTAATGCTCACTGCATTAAGTCAACAAGCTAGATGCCCTCAGGGCTTCCCTGGTAGCTGCCAAGCAGGAGACAGAGGTTCGATCCCTGGTCTGGGAAGATTCTGCTTGCTGTGGGACAATTAAGGCCACGGGCCGCAACCAGTGAAGCCGGATCGCCGTAAAGCTGGTGCTCCGCAGCAAGAGCAGCCACCGGAGTGAGAAGCCCGCGCCCCACAGTGAAGACTAGCCCCTCCTGCTGTAACTACAGGAGAGCCCAAGCAGCCTGAACACCCCAAATAAATCAAAAACCTGAATCACGAACCCAGAGTTCATCAGTTCCCAAGCAGAGAATCCACAGATAAACGTCGTAAGATCAAGGAGCTCCCTGGAATCATGGGTGACTTTTTACATACATCTGTATGATATGCATTTTTCTAAGACGCAATTTTCTAAGTGTCATAGCTTTCAGAAGATTCTCCAGTGGTTTGCTCTAAATAATTTCCTAAACAAAGAGAGGGAAAGCCTAGAGCGGATATGGAAATAAAGTCTCTGACAATCCCCCCACCTTCACTTAACATTACCTTAAATAACATCAATGACTGTGTGCAAGACCATAAGTCCCAGTATTCAGTCTAAGTGGATTCTTCTAAAACTTATTTTTCTTTTAAGCAGCTTTCTGTCTTCACGAGAAGAAAAGGCTGTCAAGCAGAAGACCGCTTTAGATCACACGTTTGGTCAGAAAGACGGACTGGGATGGGTGTCAGGGACTACAGACGCCCAGAGCCAGGATGGGCTGCCAAGATGGACAGGCCCGCCCCTCAGCTGCACAGACGCAGGCATGAGATGACTGGACCGAGGACAAAGGGACCTCAGTGTGAGCCCACCCCACATCCAGGAGGCTTCCGCTGAGGGCCTACCAGCGGTGTTTATGGAGGTTAGGGGTTGGCTTGAGAAATTCAGACTCCCTCCCTTCTCTCCAAACAGCAAAGCTCTACTCAAGTCTTCATAAGTCCTTGTCCAATCTGGGAGGCCGAGAAAGAAAGTAAAGATGGAGAAAAGGAGCTAAACGCCAAGGAGGATGAGTCTGAGAGCTTCAGGGAGGCAACAACTGCTACAACTTCTCCCATGACCGTATCCAAGAGCGCACGGCCCCTCCTCAACCAGCATGCACACAGGGAACTTGCCGCAGCCCTCCTGGACTCGTCCAGGCGCCAGGATCAAGGGAGAGACCTCGAGGAGCAGGCTGAGGGCCCTGTCCACTCCCAAGCTGGGGGTGGCCGGTGGGCTACTCTGTCTGCCTCGGAAGGACCACCACAGCCCTCTGCAATCTCACTGTGGAGAACACGGGAGCAAAATCACAGCCCTGCTGTTCCAAAGGGGAGGAGAAGGAAGGAGGTGCCCAGACCAGAATCCAGGGTGGCTGGTCGGTCATCAGCCTAAGACCAGGCTGCCCGTCCCTGCGGCCTCTGTTGTCAGGGTCAACCCCAGGTGGCTGGGCCCTGGGGCGTCTTCCAGTCGCTCTCCTGTGAGTCATCACCCCGCAGTGTGAGGCCGCGTGTGTCATCCCCCGTCAGCCCAGATCCAGAGCCACATCCGCTTGGCAGGCCCGCCCGCGGCTGACTCAGCCGCCGCCACCCCAGCCCCCTCCTCTCTCCTCTTCCTTGTTTGACTGCAGATGCCTCACCGTGACACCTTTTCTCTCTTTCCAGAAAAAAATAAAAATAAAAAACAGAATGAAAAGGGAGAGCCTGGAGGGGAGGGGAGGGAGAAAGCGGGTGACAGAGGCGGGAGGAACGGGAAGCTGGGGGACAGCAGAGGAGCAAAGGGAGGCCCAGAGGGAAACTGAGCCAGAGCGCCCACAGAAGCGCCCTCAACAATGCCAGGGCACGAGGGGAAGACTGGGGGAGCCCTGCCGCTGCAGCTCCGCCGGGGCTCAGGGTCCCCACTCACAGATGGAACCAGGAAGGCGGGCGTGGCCACAGGACTCCCCGAGCTGAGACCTATGTCTTCAGGGGCCCCACACTCCCTTGCTGCCTGCACGTGGCGCCTCCCCTCCCTTGTGAGCACAGGGGCCCAGGGTCATGAAGTACCCCCAGCCTGCTCACAGCATGGGCCCCCCATCCCGGCCCAGGTTCCCAGCAGGGTGTTTGGGCCGCTGCGCACTCGTTGGGCATCCCCCAGCTGGAAGGAATCTCTGGTTCCAGGTGGCCCACAGCTCAGCCAGCAGTGACGGCCACTGGCCAAGGGGCTCTGTCCAAGGATGTGTTCCTGACACGGACCCCTTGAGGACACCGGCCCATAGCCGCGGGGATAGGAAGGGAGAGGCCACCACCAGTGAGATCTCTTCGCCCACTGGACATGCCTTCCTGTCCCAGACTGGGCCAGACAGCAGCCGCTCTGGGCATAACACTGCCCAGCTCATGGGCATCATCACTGTGCAATCTGGTTACCTTTCTTCCTTGCCTTCTCTCCTTTGACACTGTGGGTGGCATCGAACCTGGTGGGACAGAGGGTATGAATGATCCACGGCCACAAAAGGGTCAGTGATGTCCCTTCCAGCCACTCCCAGCAGAGACTCGGCAGGCATTCAGCCTGAAGGATCAAGGACAGACCAAGAAGAGTGGGGAGCTAATATCCTGAAGCTAGGAAAATGGGAAATCCCTCCCTCCGAAAAAGAATCCAACGAACTACAAAGAGGTCAAATGGCCTTGCAGAAGCCAATGAAAATGAACCCCAGTCATTTCAAACGAGTTCACCAACTTGCCACCAAGTGCCTGCTGAAAAGAAGCAGGTGTTAGAAATGCAGAATGATGCGCTTGAGGGCTGATGGGAAACTCAGCTCAACTTTGATCCTTCTCAGCCTGAGTCCTATATGTCCTCGGCGCCTCCCTCTGCCCCGAAGCTATGCTTCTCTTGCAAAGAGCGAACAGTCCACAAGACCCTCTAAGCATCTCATACTCACAGCTCACTCCTGCTAAGGATAAAGGCAAACCTAACATCACCATTTTTATTCAGTCACTTGAACAACTCTTTAGAAAAGATCATCAATTCAAAACACTCTACCTAAGAAAATTAAGCTAAAGATGGGCAGGATCTGTCTCCATGCAGGTGACAAAGAGCTAAGAGGACTCAAGGGTCGAGGCCCTTGGTTTCCCATTCTTTTTATCTCATGGGACAGCTCAGCAGGCTTTGACCACAGACATGAACTTCAGGAAGACTCGGGAGGCAGCCTGGTGACTAAGTCTCCCGTTAGATGAGTAGAATGGAAAAGGATTCAGAACATGTAAATATACGAACCAGTCGGGGAGGGGGATTGCTCGCCCAATAATCTCTCGTGTCTGGGCTTCCAGTCATCTACGATCCTTTCTGCAACACAGGTTTGGGACTACTGTTATTTTTACTTACAGATGAAGACACACAGGCTTATTAGAAAGGCTGGGTACCTTGCCCCAGGGTACACAGTGGTAAAGCCTAGTGGCTCAGAACACAGATTCCAGTCTCCTACCATGAAATGAAGAGTTCTTTCCATTGTACCACTGCCTGTCTGCCTGGAACTGAATCTCTGCCTGCGAAAGATAACTGTCTCACTAATCAGATCTCAATTCATTTCTCAAGGACCAGTTTGCTTCAAAGATGCTACCTCTCTGTTCATCCTTTAGGAATTATGTCAGATGGCATGCCTTTAGACATCGGTGTGTTTAGTTTCTGAAAAAGGATCATGATTATATTAATCTATTGAATAGCAGCCATGTGGAAAGACTATTTATAAATAAGTTCTATTTGCACTTGACTTTTTAACCAAAGCATCTTACAACCAGGAGACACTGAAATAACACAGGATACTCAGAGAAAGGTAAAAAAAAAGACATATAATTTAAAATGCTGGAAAACAAATCATGTGACCCACGAATCCTTTTCCTTTAGCTTCTTAGAGATGCAAGCTCTTAAAAGAAAATCATGTGAGAAACTCAAAAGGTTAAGCTAAATGGGTGAGCAGGCATTAAATATTAAAGCAAGTTAAGATCATGCCGGGTACCAAAACCTAATCATCAGGGCATGGCCGTTTTTCTACTTTGAAAAACTAAACAGAACACGATATAAACTACAGCGATTAAATTGCAAAGAGCACAACACACAGTTGTCAGGGCTCTATGTCTCCAGATTCTCAAAGCTCACTGTTCTCCCAAAACAACGCCTACAAACTGCAAAAATAATCACTGCCAAAGCTGCCCTAGGTGATTACATAAAATTCTTCTAAAAATTATTTAATTATGAACAATGAAAGTAAAAACGCTGCTTACCTTGTAGAAAACAGGTTTCACCCTTGTGGGTTTTCTTTCACAGCATTAAGCCCAATACAAGTATGCACAATGCTCCAAGAAAATTTGACAAAGCCTAAAATTATTTACTGTCTTCAAATTATCCTTCTCTCTTTTCAAACATCTTTTACAGAGCAAGTATTCAAAATTTCCCTAGTTCTTTCTGATATTTTTATATTTCAAAAAGACAGGACTATTATTTCAGACACCCATTTAGAGACCTATGCAACCCTGGAAGGAGAGAGGACAAATTGATAATGCCACCAAATGACGACTATCTGAGAATTCTCTTAACCTGAGCTATAAAGAGTGCTTGAAGATTACTGCCAGGATCCTTCCGGAAAGAAAGGCTTATCTTCTCTGCCTAACAGCCTTGAAACATTTCAGAGTAAAAATCAACTTTCAAGACAGAGAAAAGAAAGCCATGCATGCCTGCATCTGGATCCGGAATCCACATCCCTGAGAATCAGATCCCTCAGTTTACTTACGTGCTATACACAGACAGGGAAAGTTCAGAGAAATCTGCTCCCTCTGGGAGCAACGATTCCATCTACAGTCGGCTGTTGGGAAGTGAATATGACAAGCATTCTCTCTCACTCTCATCCCCAGGCGGAGGGGAAAAAAAAATCCCAAACTGTTCTTTCAAGTCACATTCACAAGGGCATCCTAGCGTCACCAAGCTCTTCCACCAAGGAGGCCCAGGGGATGAGGGTGGCTGTGGATTTCCACCTCACGCCCTGAGTCCACCAGCTCTGGAAAGGTGCCAGCTCAGGACACATAGGGAGACGGCAGAACCACCACCCACCAGTGCTACATCTTACCAGCCAGCTCAGAGACAGCAAACCACACCAGCAGCCCTTCTGCGGGGACCGCTTTACACACCTCAGATTCCCAGAACAAACCAGAAACTCCTTCAACCCCTTCACCCCCAAAGAAACTGTTTATTCCTTTCAAACTCCAAACTGTTATAATAGTGCAAGCTAATTGCTAACAATACTGGGGGAGGGCAAGGCCCCCACACAGGGGAGGGTGGCAGGGGCAGACAAAGAGCCGTGACAGTAATAGGCGCCCTTGAGGAGAAAGAAGGCGATCAATTATAACCCATTTGCAGAAATTGCGGGGCTGTCAAAAGCCCTGCTTACAGCTGTGCTTCATCAAGCCAGGCTGAGTTTGATTTTCAAGGAAAATTATTCCTTATTCTCAAATCTAGTATACGGTGAGTAAAATACCCCTAACAGCCCAGGTTCAACCATGGTCTATCTGTACAGAAGTTAATGACCCCCGAGAGGGCTGATGGGCCAGCTTGGGAAGCCCAGGAAACAAGAAGGTCTCCCCTCTGGGGAGGGACCACCTCCTGTGGGCACCAGGGGACACTGCCAGGGCCATCACACACTGGACACGCATCATCAAACTCCCAGATCACTATCTGAGAAACAGACAAGCACTGCTTTCAGATGTAACCCACTGTTTACTAGGCAGCTAAAAGTAACAGAAATTTTATTTTTTAATTCTTCAGTTCAAACTTCCTTTTCACTACCATCCATCACAGTGATCACTTCTGATGATCACAGATTCTTCTTTGCCGAGGAACAAAGAATATGTACACTCAGTAGCTGCAATGCAATTGCTAGAATGTTTTTAAAATGTACTGACATCCATTATTATTGGTAGATATCCTAGATTTGAAAAAGATGAGATGATAACTGCTCTAGACTTGAGAGGAATTTGACAGCAAGTGCTTAACATGGTAATATTCTTTCTTAATATTTCTTTCTTCTGTATTCCTTGGCATTCCTTCGCTTTATCCTTTAATCATTTTAGCAATGAAAATGAGCTCAGAGGGCTCCAATTTCAAGCTGAACTCCATCTTTCACTCCTGTTTTAAATTTTAACTGATGCCCCAATGTTCATTTTATAAACCTTTGCTTAGTTATGATAAGTACTGTTAAGTAATAGAACTGGGAATAGCCTCAACATGGTAATTTTCGGCAGATTTATTTGACTGAATCTTAACATAAAACTTGGAAAAGCATTTCCTTCTTAAGAACTTTAACATGGAACTCAAACAGATTATAGCAGAGAGGAAACTGTTACCCCTAACGGCATTAATTACTCTCTCCCAACCCCAAGCTGCCACCCTGTGCCAGTGGCCCCAGGCACACGATCTTAGAGAGCCTAGCTTCTTGAGGGTTTCCTTAGCATTTGCCTTGTTTAAAAAATTTGAGAGAGATTTCCCTAGAGGTACAATGGATGAGAATCTGTCTACCAATGCAGGGAACACAGGTTCGATCCCTGGTCTGGGAAGATTCTACATACCATGGAAAAACTTGAGCCTCTGTGCCACAAACACTTAAGCCCATGCGCCTTGAGCCCCAGCTCCGCAACGAGAAGCCACCGCAAGGAGAACCCCACGCACCACAATAAAAAGCAGCCCCTACTTGCCACAACTAGAGAAAGCCCACATGCAGCAACCAAGACACAGCACAACCAAGTATAAATTAACTTTCTTTAACTTTAAGACAGTGCAAGCCAAACACATCCATTTGATGCTCTAGGATCCACTGTGTCATACACACACAGACACACACACACACACACACACACACACAACGAATCTGAGCTATAACACTGTGTTCCCAAAAGTAAATAACCAATCGGAATTGGAACAGAGCAGAAAGACTAAAAATCCACATGACTTCAGTTTAGTAAAAGAAATTGCCTCCTGGGTATAACCAGACCAGTGAAAGCAGTTGAAAGTAATTGGTTTGCATGAGGCATTGGGAAGAAAGAGAAGGGAGATTTTGGATGAAGTGGATAGGGAATGGGGTAAGAAGAGGAATTCAGGGGGTGAGAAAGCAAAACAGGGAAAAGAGGTAAGGAGCAGGTGCCAGCAGCCACTAGAATCAGCCCTGAAGCTGGCAAGCTCTGACCCCGTCCCCCCACCCCACAACAAAGGCCACCAGTCACCTGGGCTGTGCCGCTGGCCATGACGAAGGGACCAGCTCCTGGTGGCATTAGTTTAAACCCAACGAGGGTGTGGCCAGGCTGCACATTTTATTCAAATGCCTGTGATGGTTTATATTTCCTCCATTTTTGCTTTGTATTTAAGATGAAAGTGAGAGAGAAAGCATGAATAATCTCAAAGTCAGTTAAAACTGGACTCTGTACTAAAAGACATCATGTCAGACAGACCATTCCTGAAGGGAGAGCTGACTGCCACTGCTGCTGCTGCTAAGTCGCTTCAGTCATGTTCGACTCTGTGCAACCCCACAGACGGCAGCCCATCAGGCTGTCCCGTCCCTGGGATTCTCCAGGCATGAACACTGGAGTGGGTTGCCATTTCCTTCTCCAATGAAGGAAAGTGAAGTCAGTCAGTCGTGTCTGACTCTTCACGACCCCATGGACTGCAGCCTACCAGGCTCCTCTGTCCGTGGGATTTGCCAGTCAAGAGTACTGGAATGGGTTGCCATTGCCTTCTCTGGAGAGCTAAGAACAGTTAAAAATGCAGGAAAGGAATGTGACAAGCGTTGGTGAGAATGTGGAAAAATAGGAGCCGTTGTACATTGCTCGCAGGAATGGGAAACGGGTGCCGAGCGGTCTGGGCACAACAGTTGGACTGTTCTGCAGAAAGCGAAACAGAATTACCACATGACCCAGCAATTCCACTCCAAGTGGCAGACCCAAAGGCAGCGCAAACAACCTCTGAAACAAATATTTGTGTGGCGCTGTCTCTGTAGCACCACTCACAACAGCCTAACGGTGATCCCATCAGTAGATGCGTGGATTAACAAAACGTGTATCTACATACAATGGAACATCAACCAGCCACAAAAGGAGTAACGCTCTGATACAGGCTACCACACGGAGGAACCCCAAAACATTACGCAGAAACAGAAGGACAAATAATATACGACCACACTTCTATGCAGTAACCAGAACAGGCAAATGAGGAAGTACAAAAGGGGTTACCCCGGGATCAGTGGGTGGGATCAATAGGCGGTTATTGTCTAACAGGTACAGGGTTTCTACCTGGCAGGATGAAAAAGATCTGGAAATGGTGATGGCTTACACAGCACGGTGAACGTACTTACTGCCACTGCCACACACATCAAAATGGCTACGACGGGAAACTGTATGTTTTGTGTATTTTACCACAACAAAAAGATAATATCCTTAAAATAATCTTCAGCAAAATAAAAGTAGTAAAGGAAAATTTTAGTAAGTTAATGTGACCTTCAGAATACCTGAACACAGATTCTCCTTGTCAAACCACCCTAATGTATGAATGGCCACATTTGCCCTCTCTTCAGTGGCGTCGGGCCAGAGTCAAGGGTTCCTACTAGGTCTTCACTTTCAATAAAGAAGGAAACTATTTTCTTAAAAAAAAAAAGTGTGTTGGCCATGGACCTAGCGGTAGCAAAACTCCCATTTTTTTTTCCCCCACCTCAGGTGCAGGCAGGAATCAACACCTGCCTGCTACGTCCTTCTTTAAGATTCGGGACAGTCTTACCCTGAATGTCTGCTCCTTCTTCTCCCTGTGGGAAACCTGATCCAGGGTACCATCAGTCTGACTCCTTTTCAGGCCAGTTGTGACATCAGGGACGTTGCTGAAATCTGCATGAAAAGTGACAAAAACATAGGCAAGTTTGGCCATCTGCACAGAAAAGCAGGAACTAGCTTAAAGGCTCAGATAGAGAGCAAAGGAAAAAATTAACACCCAGAAGGCAGGACATCATGGTCCTCGGTGATGTGGTAGTTAGCATAAGCACAGGTGGGTTTCTGAAACAGACCTGGGCCCTGGCTAATGGAAGCAGCAACACCTGACTGGTCAAAGAAGGCCAATGACCAATCAAAACAATAACTTAAATGCCTGACTGATTTTGTCAAACTTGACTGTTGTGCAAACTTCACTAAGTACTTTATATAAAGTGGTGGTCACTTCCCTTTATTTTTGGCTAAGTGATGGTAAAGGATAACTGGGCAAACGAGGAATGTAGCACCATAGATTCTTATTACAACCCACAACCTGCTCATTTGCAAGCATAATTGTTCTTTTTCTGGCATCAACCACAATTGCAATGTAAGCTGAAAGTCCCAAGGGGAACAGCAAACCTTGTTAACTTCCAGAGTTAGAGTTAAGAAATAATATAAAAGGTTGGGCTAAGAAATGATATAAAAGGTTAAGCAGAGCACATGGTTTTCCAATCTGTACTTATACATGTACACTATTTTCAACAGTTCTTTCCAGGGGTTCTCAAATTAAACTCAAGAAAGATGAAATGACCAGCTTCTATCAAAACCACACACAGGTTTTCATTCTAATTTTTGTATTTAGACTTTCTCAAGTAGGCAAAACCAGATGGTTTCTGATTCCAGTTAACTATAACAAGCCATCAAACTCATACCTGTCTGAGGTGATCTAGGCAGAAAAGACAGGGACAGACACTGGCAAACCATCCAGCATGTGGAGGGCAAGGACAGTGGTCTCTAGTAGACCTTTAGAAGCTATGGGAGCCCTAGGAGGTTGATGGAACTCATGGACAGAAATGCTGGCCCATGATCCAGGCTGATATTACCAATCACTATATAAGAAGAGACCTAAAGAAAATGTCGTAATGGTCTACAGAATTTTAGAGCTCTTATTTCTTCTTCCAACACCCTGACCCTACCCAGAAAAGGACCACAATTTGTCTAAGCCACACTTCATTGTTGTTGGCTGTAGAGTAAGTTAGCCCCATAACGCAGTGCTGATCACGAAAGCATGAGCCACCCCCAAGCAAATTTCAGGAAGCAACGACAGACGGGGAGGCCGACCTCACCTCTCCAGGCCCCTAACACTACACCAGAGAACAGTCCACTCGCCAACAGGCTGAGCACATGAGAAGCGAGGTCAACTCTAGACCAAAAGTGACACACCACTGGTCCTCCACCACTGAGGCTGCTACATGCACTTCTGTGGAAGGAAGACCAACCAACAGAAAACAGGCCACGTTCCTACTGTATTCAGCACAAACACATCTCTTCATCCATGCATTCAAGATGCACTTCCTGAGAACAGGCTCTTTTCCAGGCACTGTGCAAGGTGCTGAATATACCAAGATGATGAGACACAGTCCCCGCTCTCAAGATGTGCTTCTGGTACCGGAGGCAGGAGACAGAAACACAAGCACAGCAAACTACCAGAGATGACGTGAGAAGAAGCCACACGGGGCTGAGTAGGGCCACTCTGGGAGGAAGTTAATTCTCCCTGGGGCCCTAACAGTGTTCAGAGCAAAGCAGACACTTTAGCAAAGTCTTCATTGGAGGGTAGTGGGGGCGGGGCAGGGGAAGGTAGCCCAAGGGTGGAGGAATTGATGGAAGTCAGGACTTGGGCAGAAAAACAGACCAGAAGTCACAGCAACAGTGAGGGAACAAGGAGGAAGGAGCCAAATGAATGCAGAATAGCGTGAACACACAGAAGTCAAGTGAACACAGAGAGTCTGCGCAGGTCAACTCCACGGGTCTCCTCTTCGCCACCTATCTCACGTAAGCATATGCAGATAAGGAAGGCATGAAGGCAGAGTGTGGCTCTCATGTCTCAGGTGACAGGGTGGATGGGCACAGGATGGGGCAGGAGTGGGCAACCCAAGACTGGCTTTGCCAGAGCTGAATCTGAGATGCACATGGACCATCCAATGCAACTCACCCAGGTGTCTGGTAGTGCAAGAAAGGTCTGCACGGGAATGTGGTTTTGGAGCCATCATCATGCACTTGGCTGTGAAACCACAGGGATGGATGGTGCTCCCCGGGGAGAATGTGCAGAGTAGGACAAGAACAGGACCAAGGAGAGAACCCTGGAACCACCAAGGCACTGTGCACAGGGAGGAGAACTCTTTCTTTAGAGAGAAGTCACAGAGAAGTACAAGGGAATCAAGAGCAATGTCACAGACGCCATGAGATAAAAATGTACATTACCTAGGCAACAGAGTCTAATTTGCTTTATGTCTGCCTTTATCTTAAAAATAAAAAGCTCCAATATTTCCAAAGAGTTGTATTAAATGCAGGACACACAATCAATGCATTTATCTGTGAAGACGATTTCTACAGCATCTACCCTGTGTCAGGTATGCACTACGTTCTGGAGACACAAAGATGAAGGTGACCTCAAGTCCCCTGAAGATCTGAGACATCATGGCCACAAGGAGCCTTGGAGCCCCAAGGCACCAGATGGAGGCTGGAGAAAATAACACGGCTGATGTCAAAAGCGGGTGCCAAGTTTGAGTTCTGAGTCATCTCTTCAACATATTCACAAAATTTTGGAACTTAGATGCTGGAAACTCCCAGAGCTACCTTTTATCTCTTACAAAGGCAAAGTGCTTACCTGCTAACAGAACATATTTCATGCTCTTCCTCTCCAAACCCAGGCCATCCCAGGATGAAAGGCTTTACTATGAATCAGAGAGGAGCCACTTAATTGCATGGAGCCCCTGGATGCAGCTGGCATCCTCTCTGAGGCAAGACATGGACAGGAAGGATCACAGGATCCAGTTCCCACCAAGGCTGGACCCTGGGATCCAAGAGGAGGACACAGCTCTATCAAGACAGGAAGTCTCGGAGCTGTTCTGCTGCCCAAATTGCAAGAGGGTGACTGGTATCTGGATCCACAGAATCTCTGGAGTGACTGACTCCTTCTTCAGCCCCCCAGCAATGCACCAGCTCTGTCCTGGAGGTGACAAAGCATGAGGAAGCCCAGCTTGACAGTACTCTCCACCTTGGATCTGGGTCCAGGAGCCTCAGATTTCAACTGAACCTGCATCCCTGTTTGTAAAAAAGCAGCATGCTCTTGGTATTCTGACTAGAGGAGAAATGAGAACAAAGTAGGTTCTGGAAGAGGAGCAGACTAGCTAAAAAGAAGTGTAGGCCGGTACAATTTGAACGCTTATTTACAAAGCGGTTTTAAACAGGCACCGCGCTGACATCCTGTCCTGGGTGCAAAACGCCTATGTATAGCCCCACTTACACTCTGCCCACGGCCTGAGTACCAGCTGCTAAAGTGAGAAAATATATCCTTTCCCTCCCAGCCAAAAATGGGCTCCCCACCTTGGAGAGCCTCCATGCGACCCCTTGACACTGTGTTGGACCACTGGATCCCTATCACAGAACCCCAGGCACGTGCTTTCCGCCCACCCCAGGCTCTGCTGCTGCAGAACAGATGTTCAGGCGCACTGCAGAAGAGTCCTTAGCCAATGTGCTTGTAAATAATAAAAAATAACCAAGTTGCAAATTTAAGTCAAGACATTTATTTATAATCAGTAAATACAGTCTTTTATTTTTCTCACCTTATTCCCTGCGGAAATTAATAATTTGGGGTGAGGTCTAGCAATTCGAAATGTCTACCATCTGGTGCTGAAGAAACCTCTTGAGAGTCCCTCGGACAGCAAGGAGATCAAACCAGACAACCCTAAAGGAAATCGACCCTGACTATTCATTGGAAGGAATGATGCTGAAGCGCCAATATTTTGGCCACCTGATGAGAAGGAGGCGACCCATTGGAAAAGATTCTGATACTGGGAAAGATTGAAGGCAGGAGAAGAAGTGGACAAGAGAGGATTAGATGGTTGGATGGCATGACTGACTAAATGGACATGAGTTTGTGCAAATTCTGGGAGATAGTGAAGGACAAGAAGCTTGGCATGCTGCAGTCCATGGGGTCACAAAGAGTCAGACATGACTTAGCAACTAACAACATCATCTAATTGGCTAACATGAGCTTCTGCTCAATGGTGAGCAGAGATGTCTCAAGTCTTGGGCTCCGTTCCTCCGTGTGGACCACGAATTCTGTTTATTCATTCCCTGGTCAGATGGGCACTGCACGCTCATGGGGCACCAGGAACTATGTCAGGTGTGGCACACGAGCCCAGCCTCAGACACTTTTCCCTCTTAAAAACACACATTTTTGGAGAGTAATGACATCCTGGGCAGGCTATCCCGGGCATTGACTGTCCCCTGCTTTCTTGCACTCTCTATTGTGTCTGTGGGGAACTGAGGGAAACATGGGACTTCAGGTGTGAGACCCCTGGAAACTCAGTGTCTTCCAGTTCTGAGCATTAGTACAGACCCCACAGGTATCACAGTCAGCCAAGTAACTGGCAACCCCAAACTATAATAAAGGGCAAAAACCTGTGTTCAGTAACATCCTGGGTATCAACTTAAAATCAGAAACATTAGGGCTTCCCTGGTGGCCCAGTGGTGAAGAGTCCACCTGCCAGTGCAGGAGACAAGAGTTTGATCCCTGGTCCAGGAAGATTCCACATGCTATACAGCAACTAAGCTTGTGCACCACAACTACTGAGCCTCTGTTCTAGAGTCCGAGAACCGCAACTACTGAGCCCACGTGCTGCAACTATAGCAGCCTGAACGCGCTCAAGCCCGTGCTCCGCAACAAGACACAGCCATGAGAAGCTACTAAAGAGTAGCCCCCACTCACTGCAACTAGAGAAGAGACTGTGCAGCAATGACGACCCAGCACAGCCAATACATGAATTATTTTAGAAAACAGAAACATCAGAATAAATGTTAAAGTTAAGGTCGCTTTGCCCACTCAGCTTATATCGTGAATTCAAGTTTACCTTTCCGTCACTCCCAAATCGAGCTGAACAGTTCTTATGCAGGAGTGTGGGCTTGGCTGTTCATTTCCCCTGGGCCCGTAAGGAGCAAATAGGCTCTCTGGGTACTGACTCTGATGTGCACAAAGGGGACTCTCAGGAAACAGGTGGCAATGGGGGCCAGGAGGAGGGCTTGGGGGTCTTGTGGGGGGTGGGGGTCCCTGTCAATCTCTCCTGCTGCTTACTCCCCCTCCAGGAACCTTCACTCTGCTCAGCCAGCAACCAGGATGTCAACTCATACGACTGATGCCTCCCCAACAGCCTGGTCTTGCCGGCTGCCTCCTCCTTACCCAACCAGGCAACAAGTTCCTCCCAGTCTCTGACACCCACCCAGGTGGCTGTCAGCAGCACCCAGAGACACCCGGCAGCTCCGGCTGTAGGAGGGTGGGCGAGGTGTCTGCCCAGGCCTCAGCTGGTTCCCAGAAAAGAGAGATCCAGAAAGTCTGAGCAGGCCGCCTGCATTCTCAGGAACAGCAACTCAAAGAGGAATCAAGTTAAAAACTCAGTATTATATCAATCCCAAGGCCAGAAATAAACTCACACAAGAGGAGAACATTTGTTTTCCCCTGTTTAATACAATAAGACTTTTTTTTTTTTTTAAAGAAACAATGGTAGTTATAGCATCAGGATAAGCTCTGTTTTGGTTTGTGGGCTGAGGAGTGATGTAAAGGAGACTGAAAGGACAAGCAATGAGAATGGGAATTATTTTGAAACTCTGCTTTTTGTGCTTGAAAGCATACTATACACTGATTCTCATTCCTCAAGCTCCAAAGCCCTGCTTTTGATAATACATACTTTTACTATATTGAAATAAAATTCTCTAACATAGGCTACCACCACATCTAATTTCACAAAAAACTAATACATGCCTTAACAGTAACATAAGAAGTAATTCCCTGGTGGGTCAGTGGTTAGGATTCTGTGCTTTCAGTGCCCAAGGGTGTGGGTTCAATTCCCAGTCAGGGCCTAAGATCCCAGAAGCTACTCAGTTCAGTTCAGTCGCTCAGTCGTGTCCAACTCTTTGCGACCCCAGGAATTGCAGCACACCAGGCCTCCCTGTCCATCACCATCTCCCAGAGTTCACTCAGACTCACGTCTATTGAGTCAGTGATGCCATCCAGCCATCTCATCCTCTGTCGTCCCCTTCTCCTCTTGCCCCCAATCCCTCCCAGCATCAGAGTCTTTTCCAGTGAGTCAACTCTTCACGTGAGGTGGCCAAAGTACTGGAGTTTCAGCTTTAGCATCATTCCTTCCAAAGAAATCCCAGGGCTGATCTCCTTCAGAATGGACTGGATGGATCTCCTTGCAGTCCAAGGGACTCTCAAGAGTCTTCTCCAACACCACAGTTCAAAAGCACCAATTCTTCGGCGCTCAGCTTTCTTCACAGTCCAACTCTCACATCCATCCATGACTACTGGAAAAACCATAGTCTTGACTAGATGGACCTTCGTCGGCAAAGTAATGTCTCTGCTTTTGAATATGCTATCTAGGTTGGTCATAACTTTTCTTCCAAAGAGTAAGCGTCTTTTAATTTCATGGCTGCAGTCACCATCTGCAGTGATTTTGGAGCCCTCAGCAAGGTCAAAAAAACAACAACAAAGGAAATGCCCTGGTGGTGCAGTGGTTAAGAATCTTCCTCCCAACGCAGGGAATGCAGGTTCAATCTCTGCTTGGGGAATGAAGATCCCACCTGTATGTGTGCATGCTAAGTCACTTTAGTTGCATCCAGCTCTTTGGGAGCCCATGGACTGCAGCCCGCCAGGCTCCTCTATCCATGGGATTCTCCAGGCAACAATACTAGAGTGGTTTGCCATGTCCTCCTCCAGGGATCTTCCAGGTCCAGTGATGGAATCTGCGTCTCTTCTGCCTCCTGCATTGGCAAGTGCGTTCTTTACCACTACCTGGGAAGCCCAAGGTCCCACATGCCATGGGGCAACTAAGCCCCCATGCTACCCAGTGAAATTTTAAAAAAACCCACAAGGGAAAAAAATTAATGGACAGTAACATAATTTTGTTTAAATACATGTCTCAATATGTAAATGCTGGGACATAACCATTCTAGCAGCTGTGATGAAGCTGTGAGAAGCCTGCCCACAGAGATTCACAGGGAACGTCTCCACTTCATCCAAAACCAATGGCAGCATGTCTTGGTGGAGATTTAAATGCCTGTAGGGCACTGCCAACTAGATTCCTCTAGCTGTGGTTTAGGGGTTTAGTTACCCCAGGGCATGTGGGACCTTGAGCTTCCTGGGCAGTGCTAGTGGTAAAGAACCCACTTGTCAGTGCAGGAGATGTAAGAGACGGAGGTTTCATCCTTGGGTCGGGAAGATCCCCTGGAGGAGGGCATGGCAAACCGCTCCAGTATTCTCACCTGGAGAATCCCATGGACCTGATTTTTTCCAAGCGGGCAAAACTCTTGACAAAGTTCCAAACAAAACAAAGGTCAAACTTCCCTTGACGTACTGAGGTGTTGCACTCCTAGAAAACTCAAAGTACCCACAGTACCCTACAGCTGAGGGGAAGAAATAATCTGTGTCCATTTGTAAAACGGACCTGGTTCGTGCAGTTCTCACCATGTGAATGTCCAAGAGCACATCTCTGCAGAGAGAGTGGCTGATCTGAACAGGCAGGACACCCTGTACCATGACCCCAAGCAGTAAAAAGCACCTTCCTCCAGTTCATAGGAAAACCAAAAACAGACCCATAAGCTTGCAAAATATCACTGACAGGCAGCACCCTGATGGCTGAGAACTGCCCTGCCTCTCTCCATGCCTGGGACTTCAACTTCATCTCTGGGAGGGTCAGTGACATCAGAGAACACCACCTATACCGAAAAGCACACAGTCCACGCCAGGGCAAAGGGAATGCCAGCTCCTCACCTCCTTACAAAGAGGACATACACTCACTAGAGCAGTTTAAAGGACAGCACTCTGATAAATAATGCAGAATATTTAACTGGGATTTTCATCTTGGGATCAAAAATGTCTTGTTTGATTAATCATTAGCTCTTCAACTTGCTCTGAGTTGAAAACTACAGAACGATAATCTTCTATGAAGATGATGGAAAGAAAAATCTAAAAAATAATATCAAAGAAGTTACAAGTAAATAATAAATGGTTTAATCAAGTTTTCAACCACAGAATCTCCTGTGGCATGAAAGTTGTACATCCTTGACATATAACAGTTTTATCTCTACATTCATCCCTCAGTATCAGAGGGGGGCCAGGTCTAGGACCCTCAGGGAAATCAAATTCGAGAATGTTCAAGTTCTTTACAGCACAGAATAGTATTTTCCATCCATGGTTGATTAAATCCAAGGATGCAGAACTTACAAATAAAGAAGGCCAACTGTAGTTACGTTCAGGTAACACAATTTGGTCTACAGTCACACCACCCATAATGTGCTTGATCTTGTCAGATATACAGCTTGTATAAATTATATTCTTAATGTACTCAATTTATTCAGTTTCTCAGAATTTCTACTCTGTAATTTCATAAATGAACAGCTTATAAACAATCAATGAATTTTACATCTGAAAAGAATCTTAGAAAGTATTCAATTCCTTCATCTTATCCTGTATCTTGTTATTTAAAACACCATGAGTGCCTACCATTTTAAGAAAAGGTAAAGATTTTGGTAAATGAAGGCTGCCAGTAGAAGGAAACAGCATTTCGTAAATTCAAAATTACAATATTTTTTCAGTGCTCCAAGCTTCACCCACTATATAAAATTCTAAACTAATGTTTTCAACACACATTGAGCACTGACTTCATTTGCACAGAAAAGCTTAATGTCTCTCAATTTTTAATTTCAACTTGCAAGCTTTGTATACCATTCATCATTTTTAATTAACTCAGATTTCCCTACATTTGCTCATGCTTTTACTTAAAAATGGTTTGCGACATCTTTCATTAATGATATTGGCTATGCACTGTCATTCGGGCAAATATTAATTGTCATCGATCAGTGAAAGATGATGAAATCAAACCATTTAAATAAAAAACAGAAGGACTATTCAGTGAGAGAAAAAAATAGCTATATTTGTTGACTACATTCAAAGGCTAGTCAAGTCCTAACCTGCACCATTAACAAACATATCACTAGTACTTTATGTTCTTCTGACAAAGATAAAAAATAATCTACTTTTCAGAAGGTATCTGGGACTCTACATTTCTTTATTGTTATTATTCTTGTGTCAAGGAAATTCAAGGCAGCAGTTTTGACTATCATCATTAAGCTTGTACAGAAGGAACTTCTATCATAACAGAAATGCCATCCAGAAAAATGCAATTTCACAAATCTTCTAAGTGCACTTGACCTCAGGTCATTCCAATTGGTGACGTTCTTGACAACACAAGGTCTCTGGCAATAAACAAGAGAGAAGTAAATACTGGCACTATATATTTCTTAATAGCAGGCTGCCATGATTTGATTCACTTATCTTGTGATAAATATTCTCAGCATCTGAAAGGACATTTAGAGGAACAGGACTGTGGCAGGTGTTTCCAAGGCAGGCATGTGCAGCAGGCCACCTCCATGTGCATTACATTACAATGGGGCGGCTTCAGAGGCCTTCCTGGAGGAGGGGGAAGGAACGCAGGTGCACCCATGCTCTAGTGCTCCAGGAGACTATGGCTCGGGGGCAGAGAGGGGTCCTTCCATGGCACATTATCCGGGTCCCTGATGGTAAGTACAAAGTCCATGGCAACAGGATCTTCAGCCAGAGTTTTTGTTCCACCAGAACCTGATCCCTGCAGAGCTGGGAGGACCACCCAGATGTCCCAGTCATATTCAGAGGCATGTAACAGACACCACTGCATTTCTGATACTTAAAGAACTTTGATAAAGAAGCATGTAAGTTCAAAATCCTGACAAGCTATTTAGCTAGAATTTACTCAAGGCCCTGAGGACTTCCCCAGTGGTCCAGTGGTTAAGAAGTCAGCTGCCAAGGCAGGTAACACGGGTCTGATCTCTAGTCTGGGGAGATTCCACATGCCACGGGGCAACAAAGCCCACGTACCCTACAAATACTGAAACCTGAGCGCCCTAGGGCTTGTGCTCTGCAACAAGAGAAGCCACCGCAGTGAGAAGCCCGAGCAACTGGCGAGTAGCCCCCACCTGCTGCGTCTAGAGAAAGCCCATGCGAAGCAACGCAGAGCCAGGGCAGCCATAAATAAATAACTGACAGACTTAAAGACCCTGAAGAAGAATCCTAACAAGTTACTCACAAGTTTCTACTGGGGGTGTGCTGTAAGAAGAAGGAAACCTGAAGATCACCTCCTACTGTACGGTGGGATTAAAGAGGGTTAAAAAAGAGCATTACTCAGCCATAAAAAGGATGAATGAATGAAGTACTGCTTCATGCAACAACATGGATAAAGCTAGAAAACATCACGCTAAACAAAAGGCAGACACAACAGGCTACATATCGTACAATTCCATTTCTGTGAAACAGCACAACAGCAAGTCCATGGAAACAGAAAGCAGAGAAGCAACTGTCGGGGGCTGGGAGGAGCAGAGAGGAGGGGAGACTGCTGATGGGCACAAGAGTTTCTTTTCTTTCCTTTTTTTTTTTAATTCTGGTGATGAAAATGTTCTGGAATTAGATAGTGGTGACAGTTGCAGAGCCTTGTCAATATACTAAAAACCACTGATCTGTACACTTTCAGAGGTGACTTTTATGGTATATGAGTTATACTTAACTTTTTTAAAAGGTAAAAATGTCAGTGCAGATTTTACAGGAGAGAAGTTAGTTACAGGAAAACGCCACCATAAGTAGGTTTCAAAGAACCGTGTCACACAAAATACACGCTTGCATTGCTACACGGTGAATGAAAATCAGTGTAAATTATACAAAGAGAGAGAGAAAGGGAGAGAAACAGGAAGGAAAGAAGAAAAGTGTACGAACAAAGATATTAAGATGATTACTAAACCATTGAGCTTTCCTTGCACTGAACAAGCCCAAATGATCACAAGGCAGTTAATCCCTAATTGCAAGCCCCAGCCCCTGGATAAGAACCCAGATAAGGAGGCAAGGGCCGTTATCAATCCAGTTACATCTAAATTTGCAGTACTGCAGGATATATTATTATTGGGTTTTACTCCATGTGTGTTAATAGAGGAGTATTTTAAAGGTGGTGGTGGGGGAAGTGGTTAAAATCCCGTTCCCCTACATGGAGGGAAAAAACAAAAAGAAACAGGTCTCTCCCAAGGTCATTGACCGTGACCTTGTCCAAGTTACCAGCAACTTAATGTGTCTCTGTGCCTTGATTTACCCAGCTGTGAAAGTAAAATGCTAATAACACATCTCTGCTACATAGGGTGATGTAAGGGGTAATTAGTGCTCTTAAGGTTCTTGGTGATCTTTATATTTGAGACAGCCTGCTATTATGACGAAGCCTTAACACACACCTTCTCTCCAGCAGTCAAGACCTGATTCTATTTAAAGATGTAATTTAATGAGATTTGTTGCAAAACCAAATGGAATGCTTGATCCATTACTTCGCTTTTTTCGCTCCATAAGCTTGTGTGATAAATGCACATTCCTATAATTGTTTAACTTGGTGCTTTAATCATATTAAATAACTGAATTTTTGAAAACGAAAAAATGCTAAACTGTCTCATCCAATCCTTCACTTTTAGAGGCATTAGAAGACGAGGAATTAGAATAATGCCCAAGGCCAAGCATGAGGGCTGGAGCTGCCCACCCCATGGGGACTGTGGTTCCTTATTTTTGTCTCTCTGCCATTTAACATAATGCTTGGCACATAAACACAATGCCTCATCTTTGTGTTCTGAAGGTCAGGAAACTAAACTTGGCCACAGCAGGGCTGTATTTCACCAGGAGGTTTAAGGGAAGAGTCTGTTTCCAGGCCTTTTCCAGCTTCCAGAAGCCTCCTGCATTCCTCGGCTCACAAGCTCGCATCACTTCAACCTTGCTGATGTCCTCATCTCTCTACTTCTGACTCTCCACCTGCTCAGTTACAAAGACCCTGTGATGACTTCAGACCCATCCAGAGAATCCAGGATAATCCCCCCATCTCCAGACCCTTAATTGAATCACACCTCTGAAGTCTCTTTTGCCAGGTAAATTCCTTTTGCCATATTCCCAGGATACGGAGGTAGACATTCCAAAGGGCCTATTATTCTGTCTATCCCAACAAGTATGAAGATAATGCAGTAAAAACCAAGAAGAAAAATACCCCACCATGTCCCCCAACACTTAAGAGTCTCCAGGCCAGGATGAAAAAGACACAAGGGACAGTGATTACCTTTGGGAGAGAAACTGGGTAGCCAAGGACAGGGTGGGAGAAATTTCTCTTTTGCTTATTTAACTAACAGCTACGTAGCCGTGACTATGTAGGCACAATCTGCATGACACGGCCAGGCACAGTCTCACTGTTTCCAGCTATTAGTTCATCGAGCCCATAGACTAGACTATTCTACCGTTGTTAAAAACTCAGCATAGACAGCAGAAGTGACTTGCACAACCAAATCCATACAGTTAATAAATGGGTAAGCCTGGAGTGAAGGCCTGAGCCCAGGTTGTCTGGCTACTAGCTCTTAACTACCATTTCTATACAGCTTAAAGGGACTTACCTAGCCCAGTTTAACTTTTTATCCTGCTGGAATTTCATAGCATGCCCATATATTAAAGATCTGAAAAACTAAAGATATATAGCCCTGACAGAGCTGTCTCTAGAAGTGAGAGCTGAAAACGAGATGTTCATACTTGGTTCTTCCTGAGTCCAATTCCTTCATAGGGAAGAATTAAGTCAGGAACATAATTCATTCGCAAAGAAGGGGAACAAAACTGGAAATGCAGACAAGCACCACTTGGCAATCAGTACTTGTAACATCCACAGCAAGGGTCAGGCCTTTTTTTCCCCTCGTGTGTAACCGGCTATATGTTTCCTCTTTCCGATAATAGCTAACAGCTTCACAGAACTACTACCTCAAGAGATCTGGCTCACTCTACATGCACAGGTGACTGCATTTGATCCAGTCATTCCACCGTCTCAAATGGCTATTTTAAAAGTGATGTATCTAACAGAAATTACATGCCCTATTCTTTAGAGAAATTCTGTAGATTTTAACCTGAATAATGAATTTGCATGTCATGTTAGGAGAGAGAAAATAGGACTGGTTCTACTCAAAACGCTGGAAAATTTAATTTACCAGCTTCTCCCTCAGCTCCAACACTGCTTCATCCTCAAGCCTATAGGCACCTCCTCACCCCCAGCTGTCCTGATGCCAGGCTAGTCAAGCCTCTAAAGGGGATCCTCGAGGACCATACCATTAGTGGACATGGCATTACAGTGCTGAGGAGTACTTTGTTTTTATAGGCACCAACAGTAATTCACTTGTTCTTTCTTTCCCCAAAAGACATTTATTTGAGTCTGTATTTTACAAGGGACTTCCGACCATTAAAAACAGCACTGTGCAAGCCAAAGGAATGAAGCTCTAAGAGTGAAACAATAAAGCCAATATGGAGAAGGTAGGAGTATCTACTCTGGAAGGATTTCAAGCCACACTTTGGTGCTCCTTAAGTGACCAGACAAATGCTCTGTATTTTCTGTAACACAGGGAAAAGTCAGGCCAATATTTGCTCCTTTTTCCACTTACTTGCCATGATATATTTGTTATAAATTCCAGGAATTCAGGGTTGTATACAATCTGGTCCCAATAGACTTTACAATGTCATTTCCCATTCGCACAGAGCCAGTGGCCTCTGCTCTGGGCCTGTGTCCCAGGCCACACACTCTATGGTATGCTCTCCTAGCTCCCACCACACACCTCCCAGTCCACAAAATGCCCATCTGGCCCATCTGAGTTTGGCACTCAGACCAAACACCTTCCTCCAGTCCTCACACCTCTCTCTTTGGACACCTTTGCTCAAAATTAACAGAAGATCAGTGTTCGAAATTCTGCCTCTGAACTGGACCTCTAAGTCTCTTCATTGAAAAGCCTTTTTTTTTTTTCAACGTGAACTATTATCTACAAGTGTTTTACTTTTCCTACACAACTATAAGCTCCTTGAGGGTAGAAAATACTGTATGACTCATTGTTATATACCTGCAATGTTTCACATAATTGTTTATTTGTTAAATAAACAAGTGAATAAGTGAATGAATGAATATGGGAAAAGGAAAACAAATTCCCCAACAACCCTAGGTTTTACAAGGAGATTAGCACCCAAGGACCCTAGTTACTGCTAACAGAAAGCTACATTGCTCACTCCCGCTAATGAAACTGAAAACTGTCTTCAGCACCATTGGAACAAACTATGAACTCGGAGACCAAAGTTCTCTGTGTCCTGGTAAAATCAGTACTTCCCACTCAGATTTTTAAAAAAATTTTTTACATGTACCCACCATCTTTAGAAACTTGAGTATGTTTTGACATCTGGGGTGTCAGCCAGACAGACTTGGTAATAGTATTTTCACACACAAACAGGGCATTTTCTGAGCTCAATGTTATTAGTCATCCTAAACCAGTCTATGGAAGCCGAAATATCCTCACTCTCATAAACAGGAAATAAGCGGGTTTGCCACATCAGAGCTGGCTCTATAATTCTTCCCCTGGTGGAAAGCTGTATAACGGATACATACATTCCCAGGGGCAATTCATTCCAAAGAGCAAATTTGCATCTAAGTGGCTTCTGGTAGCTTGACAGTCTACACTACTTACATAGCAATTTTAAAAGGGACTGATTCAAAGTGGGGTGGGGAATTAAAAAAGAGCCTCAGGCTGCAATTACCTTCATCTTCCTGTGAGAAGCACTGGCTGGGTTGACATTATCTACATGGAAGCAGGAACAGAGGTCTTTTCTGTTTCGTCTCCTGTTAAATATACCCCAACCCTAATGTTTATAGATAGAGTCTACACGAATGCCACATCAAGTTCAGTGTTTACATAAAGACTTTATTCAGGAAGTCTATGCCCAATGAGACACTCTTAAAAGCTATTGAAATGTTTCAAAAGATGGCATACACTGGAAAAGGGACTTTTCAATATCAATCAAAAACAGCAATAACAGAAAGCCAGTGTCAACAGGGCTGGCACGTCGATGACTTCAATGGTGGCCTTGTTGGCTCAAAAACAATAGTGACTTATCTGCGGAATTCCAGCGGTAAAACTAATTCTCTGTATAAGAAGTCTTTCCAGATGATATTAGTGCTCAAGTCAAACACAGCCTCTAGACATTTCTTCTCTCTCCCCACTCCCCCTCTACTGTGGATAACTAGAACAAAAATTCAAACCCTTACAGGCAGGAATCAAACAGTCATTCAACCCTAAGGATCCAAAGGAACTTAGTACTGAGCACCCGACACTTCTGGGGTATCCCTGCCCGTTCCACTCTTCACAGCATCATGAGAATATCACAGCAAAGCAAGTGACTGATGGAAGTTCTCTAGTTCTCAGTGTATCAATGTGCTGATTGGGGACTGTCTCCCATGGGTGGGCTGAGACCCAGTAAAGGGAACTAACAAACCAGTCTGCTGCCTCCTGAGTGTGCTGAGGACCAGTTTGGGGCTGGGGGCATGGGATCTCTGAATGAGAGAATACCAACACACAGGTACAAGTGCAGTTATTTGTTGGGAACTTTATATACATTTATCTCATTTAATCCTCAAGACCTGGGCACAGAAGGGTTCAGGAAAGAAGGGGCTTGTACTGCTGGGGAGCAGACCACCTCCTTCAGGCCACTGGCCTTGGCAGTGTGAGAGAGCCCTGCTCCGTGATGAAGCCGGCACTACCCTAGACTGCCTGAAGGGGGCTCTCTGGCCACACGACCCAGGAATTTGAATTTCCACAAGGCCTTCAAGTGAGTCTTAAACACTGTGAAGTCTGAGAACCACTTCCCTAAACACTATACACATCATGAGTCTCAAGAAGGCCACCAGGATGCTTCTTTTCTAGAAAAGCATGAAATCTGAACAGAAACTCTATTCTTTCCCAAGTTTCATGGGACAGTCTCATGTATATATGCATGCTAAGTCACTTCAGTTGTGTCCGACCTTTGCAATGCTATGGACCGTAGCCCACCAGGCTCTTCTGTCCATGGGATTCTCCAGGCAAGAATACTGGACTGGGTTGCCATGCCTTCCTCCAAGGAAATATTCCCAACCCAGGGATCAAACCCCTGTCTTGTATGTGTTCTGTATTGCCAGGCAGGTTCTTTACCACGAATGCCATTTGGGAAACCCATATATATATATATATATGTAAAGAAGGTTTTTTATTTTTTTCCCCAGCTTAAACCTGATCAAGAGACTAAAGCTAAATTTAGTACATAGATTCTGGATACCTGAATCACACCACAAGTAGACAGGAAGTTCTGAACTCATGTTGCTCACTCCAGGGCCTCCCGTATTTCAAGCACCCAAAAAGGTTCAGTGAATATTCAGCCAAGACAGTTAAAATATACCCAGAACAGTTGCTTAGGGAGCCTTCTTCCTCCACTGTCTGATGTTCTTTCAGTTTCCATTAACAAAAACAAAGGCAGGTCTTCCCTTCCAGAGAGCCCACTGTGTGGTTTTTATTAACAAGCAAAAGATGGTTTCTTGGGGAAACAAAACAGTTTCCTTTGAGTGCCAGGCTGCCTCTGGCAACACTGGGAGCAAGCGAAATTTAGGGAAAGGCAGACTCTGAAATGACCACTCTTCAGTAACACTCAAAGTTGTATGAAAAATTACTTTTCAAAATCATTTAAATTACTTTATGTGTGTAATTTAAAAACTTAAGCATAAAAAGTGGGACTACTGTTTCCTAATTCATCACCAAGGCAAGTCAAGGTAACCTGTAATGAGACAGTGAGTTCACGGGGAGAAGGGGATGGGAGACCCCCATGTTCAGACTTCCTGCCCCCAAGGAGCCAGGCTGGAGGTGCAGACTCAGATTGGCTCAAGCTCACAACAGCTCCCTGGGCCGAGATAAGCCTCATCCTCCAGATGAGGAACCCAGGTTCAGAGTCCTCATTTGAGCTCCCCCAGACGCAGAGCCCAAGCCAAGTTGTGGGTACTGAAGTTTACCTAGAAGGTGATCCCAGGAAGCCCAAGCGAGAGACGCGGCCGGCGAGAGGGCAGAAAGCGTGTGAAAGATGTGAGATGAGAAACCGACTGCCCTTGTATCTGGAAGAATTGTGGGGCGCACCCCAGAACCGTCTCAGCAGGGGACAGGGAAGCGGGGGTGTCATCCACCGACGTCTCCCTGGCTGAGAGCTGCCCCCAAGGTCACACAACAGGTAAAAGGCAGGCCCAAACTCAAGCCCAGGGGTGGGACTCGAAGCCTGAGTACCTGTCACCTGGCCACTCAGCCCACCTCCACTCTACCCCCAACCACCTCCACCTTACACTTCCACAAACACGACTTCTCATGTCAGGCTCAGCTAACAGGTTCCCTCTTTTTTCTCCCTCCCCTCGCTTAATTTCTTCTCCCCCAACCTTCAAAACAGACAGGCTTCCCTTGGAGACGTTCACTCACAGGCATTTAACTTCCTTCATAAGCCACACAGCTACTTCAAAAAAGACAGTAAACTAAGGGGGAAGGGTGGTGGAGAAGGGATGGATTGGGAGTCTAGGATCAGCAGATGCCCCAACCACCATACATAGGATGGATAATCAACAAATAGCTCAGAGAGCTACACTCAACATCCTGTGATAAGCCATAAAGGAAAAGAACATAAAAAAGAAGGTATCTATGTGTGTAACTGAGTCACTTTGCTGTACTCCTGAGACCAACACGGTATTGTAAATCCACTAATAATTCAATTTAAAAAATCAGAAACTGATGGGGGGGGCAGTAAATAAATTCCACATTTGCCAAGCCTTTGGGAACGCAGTCCCTCGGGGCTGTTTTGTTTCCAACACAAGCACATTACTGTGGACCAGCCCCACAGAGCGCAGTCTCACCAGGAAACCAGGGTGGTGATAAAACATCCAAGGACAGATAAGCAGTATACACCGTAGCCGCGGGGGCACCTGGGGCAAGACCAGGGTGGAAAAGCACTGCCATATCTGGATACCCATTGGAAGGACTGATGCTGATGCAGAAGCTTCAGGACTTTGGTACCTGATATGAAGAGCCGACTCATTGGAAAAGACCCTGATGCTGGGAAAGATGAGGGCAGGAGAAGCGGGGGGTCACAGAGGATGAGAAGGTTGGATGGCATCACCGACTCAATGGACATGAGTCTGAGTAAACTCCAGGAGATGGTGAAGGACAGGGAAGCCTGGCGTGCTGCAGCCCATGGGGCTACAAAGAGTCAGACACGACTGAGCAACTGAACAACAGTCTGACTAAGCTAAGGCACCTGCGCACACAGACATGGGTGTCCT
The DNA here is from genome assembly GCA_006408675.1 of Madoqua kirkii. Taxonomy (NCBI): domain Eukaryota; kingdom Metazoa; phylum Chordata; class Mammalia; order Artiodactyla; family Bovidae; genus Madoqua; species Madoqua kirkii. The sequence goes on along the minus strand of SJYC01010064.1, from coordinate 17,920 downwards.
CAGTTATAAAGCTGCAGCCTGTGAGAATGGGTCCCTAGGACAGGTACTTAATGGTCACCTAACATATCCAAGCCCTCTTCTTATGCTGTATCCTTGCAACAAAAGAAGAAAAAAAAAAAACAAGATTAACTGACCTGCTTGATTTTCAACTGCTAGGGGAGGGGAAAAAAGGGAGTCAAATTTGGCCTCTTTTGCTGGTTTCTGTAGAAATTCATTCCTGTAAGTATCAAAAGTATTATAGACTCTAGAGTGATTTCTTATTATGGTAAAATACATAGAGATATAACAGGCAGTGAATGTATCCCTCAAGAATAATGAATCCAACGAATGGACACACAATGTCTTGTGTGGAACACCCAGGCCTGTAAAGCAGCCCAGGGTGACTTGAATGGCGTCCCTAACATAACCAGGTAATTAATTAGTTCCGTCATATTTTTGGTTTTATGGCACTGACTTTTATATGCCAATAGTCAATGTAATGGCATTTTAAATGGGAGGGAAATCTCTAGAGAGGAGGAAAAGGCAGTATATACCTTATTGAATCACAAATCTTACCATCTGATGTTTTAATACCAAAATGACCTAATAAACCTGCTTTATAATTAAATCGATCTTAACAACTTCTGTGTATTTTTATTCATTTTTGGTGATCATGCAGAGATTTCCATTAGAAACCTGTTATGATTGTCATTAAGAATATAAATGACTTCATGTGCTCATCATGCTCAGTCGCCTGCAGGGGCTCGGCCTGCTCCCTCCCAAGTACAGAAGGGACCACGGGTTTTCAGTGTGAGCTGGAGGCTGTCATTTACCAGACTGTAAAAATACGAAAAGACTCTGATGCTGGGAGGGATTGGGGGTAGGAGGAGAAGGGGACAACAGAGGATGAGATGGCTGGATGGCATCACTGACTCGATGGACGTGAGTCTGAGTGAACTCCAGGAGTTGGTGATGGACAGGGAGGCCTGGCATGCTGCGATTCATGGGGTCGCAAAGAGTCGGACACAACTGAGCGACTGAACTGAACTGAACTGAAAAATAGGAAATGTGCACCAATAATAGGGCCAGGAAGTCAAACCTTCAAATGACTGCCTCAAATGGAAATCTCACCTTTAAAAAAAATAAATTGGCATACAATTTTTCATTTTCAGGCCTTTACAAAATTTTAAAATTCATGACCTACATGAAAAATTTGCCATTTATTGAAAAAGCAGTACTTAACCAAACAGGTAAAGATCTGAATTGCATCAACTGTTCAGTTCAGTTCAGTCACTCAGTCGTATCCAAAATGACTGCAAAATGCTTTTGCCTCCCTGAATAACCAAGTAATTACAACATTAAATATCACGGGTGATTTTTTAAGACTGTAATTTTAAGGAATATTACTTTGTGCAAAAAACAATTATTTTCTATTTTCACTGTTATAATTACTAAAACGCATGGAATTCTGTATCAAATCGGTTTGCTTGGCATCTGTGTTCTTCCCCTAAGAAATGAGAAAATATTCTTTGAACAGAGCAAAATAATCTCAGTTTGCAAGCAAACACAGCCTAAAAATATTATCTGGTGATACCAGCAGTGAAGAAAGGGAGAAATAACAGAACCTTACCATTTGCCGTATCCTTTTTAAAGTGATCCAGGAATTCCTCCAAAAGTTGGGACTGGTTAGGAGGGGGCAGCAGACCCTTCTGGTCCCTGGAAAACAGGTCACTGTCTGACCAGGAAGAACACAGAGTCGCTTTTGTGTCCGGTGGCCTGGCGATCAGAGTGAGCCCGACACTTTTCTCAGAAAACAGAGCCTCCATCTGCTTGAGGTCAAGATCAGACACGGCTTCCCCATTTAAGGTCATGATTTCATTGCCCTTTCTCAGCCCTGAGGAGGAGGAAGGGGACACAGAAGAAGAAGAGAGAGAGATGACCGAGATGAATATTTTAAGATGAAAGATGATTGCAAATTCGACCTGCTTAGTGTTCTCAAGGGCTTTTCTGTTGCTACCTTCAAAGATAGTGCCAAACCCTGTAATAATCAATTCCACTGATAACAAATTTCAGCTCTCTCAAGACTAGCATTAGAAGAAATAGTTAAAAGAGTCAGTCAAATTTATTAGTCCTCTAAGTGGTGTTCAACATGCTGGAAATAACCTTTGGTGTGTCTGTCTGCCTAGCTGGCTCTCACCATCTCTTTCTCCATCTATCTGAACATATGCACAGGTCCTCTGAGAATATATATTGTCTCTTTCAACACCATACACACAAACTCTCTCACTGTATACCCATATATGTATGTGTGTGTGTATATGCCTTTGCATTCAAAATTGCTTTCTTTAAAATTCTAGGAGAAACTGTTTTCTGACAAGATCATGAGCAAATTTCACTAGCCAGACTGCACTGCACAGAATTAAGAGAGAAGAGACAGATCGCCTGCCACACAGACCTTCCCCATACGCCAGGCCGTCAGGGAGGACATCACTTATAAAGATGCGGCTGAGATGCTGGTTTTCATCCACCTGCGCAGTCACTGCAAACCCTAGGAAGAGAAATAAAAGGAGAAAACAAGTCTAAGTTCCTGACACTAAGTATTTCCATCTTAGTAGAAATACTTGACCATCTACGTATTCCCCACATTATACATAAGTAGGGTATGTAGAAAAAGAGTACCGGTTTTGCAAGATAAAAACATTTCTGGAACTAGGTGGTGTTAACGGTTGCACAACAGTATGAATGCATTTAATGGCGCTGAGATGTCATTTTAACCTGTCTTAACAATTGCTATGAAGGGAAATTATGATATGTGGTGTTGTTTTTCAGTCACTAAGTCGGTCCAACTCTGCAACTCCATGGACTTCAGCACGCCAGGCTTCTCTGTCCTTCACCAACTGCCAGAGTTTGCTCAAACTCAGTGATGCCATCCAATCACCTCATCCTCTGTCACTTTCTCATCCTGACTTCAATCTTTCCCAGCTTCAGGGTCTTTTGCAATGAGTAGACTCTCTGCATCAAGTGGCCAAAGTATTGGAGCTTCAGCATCAGTACTTTCAATGAATATTCAGGACTGATTTCCTTTAGGATTGACTGGTTTGATCTCCTTGCTGTCCAAAGAACTCTCAAGTCTTCTCCAGCACCATGGATAGAAAGCATCAACTCTTCAGTGCTCAGTCTTCTTTAGGGTCCAATTCTCACATCTATACATGAGTACTGGAAAAACCATAGCTTTGACTAGATGGACCTTTGTCAGTGAAGTGATGTCTCTGCTTTTTAATATGCTATCTAGGTTTGTCATACCTTTGTTTCCAAGGAGCAAGCATCTTTTAATTTCATGGCTGCAGTCCCCATCTGCAGTGATTTTGGAGCTACCCAAAATGAAGTCTATCAGTTTCCATTGTTTCTTCATTTGCCATGAAGTGAATGAGTAGCCAGCCATTCCCTTTCCCCAGGGGATCTTCCCAACCCAGGGATCAAACCTGGGTCTCCCGCATTGCAGGCAGATTCTTTATCACGTGAGCCACCAGGGAAGCCCTATATTATGTGTATTTTGCCACAATTTAATTTTTTTTAATTGAGATCAAAAAAGTCTTATTAAAATAAATTAAGTTCACTTCAATATAATATTTGTTAAGAAGCAACTCTGTATGGGGCTAGGCATTTTGAGCAGGTAGAAAAATACTTGAATGGATACTGCTTGCCCTACATAGGACTACATGGGACACCCAGGTGAGATGGCCCTTCTCTGAATGTGTCTCCCTCCATCCTCCAAAAGTGTCCTCATCTGTCATTCCATGGGGGGAATACACATTTTCATGTCTTGGTCCCATAGTCCTGGGAGGTCTCTGACAGCAGGAAGAAAGGCATGTCCCTTATTTCTTCTGTGCCTCACACAGAGCCTGGGAGATCGTGGTCACCAAAGGGTATTTTTTCAAGTATCTCCCATCAGTCATTCAAATGCAAAGACTGAGCAAAGGAGACCTCGGCGAGCAGAGCGAGACCAGCAGAAACAGACAAAATGCTCAGAGGCCTTGAGAGGAAAACCAGCATGACATCTGGGGCCAGACACAAGGAACAGCGCTTTACCAAAAACCCCAACAAAGCATGAAAAGGAAATTTTAACATATGATCAGGCTGTGTCATTTTAAGGCAAATAGTTATGTCAATATATCTAACAAGAAAGTCTTTCTATGGAAATATCTACTGGTCATTAACCGGCAGGCTACAATCCATGGGATCACAAGAGTCAGATACGACTTTGGGACTAAACCACAACCACCACCATCTAATTATCAAGTTTCTCTCGAACAAGACAAAGCAAGAGACAGGAAGGAACTTTAAGATATGAGCACAGTTTATAAAGAGCCAAGTTTAAACACAGATAAACAGAAATGCAAGAATTGAATATTATGAAGTGATTTGGATAATACTGACCCTTAATTAATAAACTGAAGATAAAGCAATGAGTAAGGTTTCTTCAAGGAAGTGAGACTTTTAGTCAGTCCTTGAAGGACAAGTTGAATTTGTACACTCAGAAAAAAGGGAATAAGGGAGAGGAAATGAGGCGGGCAGTTCAGGCAGGTGAAGCACTAAGAGCAAAGATGCGGTGACGAAAGAACTGTTACATGAATCATACGTTAATCGGCTAAGAACTGTGCCCAGCACATAATAAACTCATTGTGTTGTTATTATCACCATCACTTCAAATTTCCCTTCAGTTTTTACATTCATTCCTCTATTGCATTTCCCCCCAATAATAATACATATCTTTTTAGTCTGCTAATATAAATTAATAGGAATGAGGGAAGAGAAAGAAAGCTCAGAATTCTTGTCATAGTTTCTGAAAATGGGAAGAAAAGAAGATTAGGTCCAAAGATACTGGGGCAAACCAGGCAAGAATGGACCAGACAGTTCTCTGCTGAGTATGTTCCTCCTTCTTACCGAAGTCAGACACACCCCCGGTCTTTGTCAGCTGCACATCATACACGCTTAGTGGAAAGACTTCTATCTCATCATAAACCTATAAAAGGGAAGACCCACAAAATCAGAGGATCTAAAGTAATAGTATCTTGGAAATTTATTTTGATTGTTTCCAAACTAGACACCAATTTAAACAGAATTTTTTCCCCCGAATGACACCATTTTTTTTTAAATTAAGGGGCCATGGATGGGTTCCCTTGGCCCATGGATTGGTCCCTTACCAAAGCCGAAGAACACTCACCTGCTCCTGCATATACTCATACGGTGCAGGAATACAGTATTCAACGTTCTCGTCCACTAACTTCCGAAGCTGTAGGCCATAATGGCTGGGTTCCAACTGCCTCATCTAGGGAGAAAAAGACAGCTATTCAGATGTTAAATGTTCTTTCTAAATGCACCATTGTTCACTAAAAATAAAAGTGGAAATGTCTTTTAAAAATATCTTCCATAATATGCTGAGTTTAAGTATATACAAGAGCTCAAGTTTCAGTGTGCAAAAAAGAAAAAAGGGAAATTATTTTTAAGAAGGTTTTCTCTAAATGATACCACTTATCACTAAAAGCAAGAGATGTATTTTAAAGCAGTTACGGTGGTTGATATCTGATAACAGAACATTCCTCAGCATCAGAACTGCTCTCTCTTAATAGACGGGTAGTACCTAAATTTAAATTGTTTCCTATTACTCAAGTAATTTGTGAAATGTCAACCATCTCATATTCTGCAGACTTCAACATTACGAATTTCCTGTTCCAACCATTTTTCACAAAGAAAACATATATATAAACATACACACACACACATATATATATACACACATATACACCCACACATTCTGTCTCAGACACATTTTCAACAATGAGAAATTATCCAAGCCTATGTTCTAACTGGATCTAATTCACCCACTACGTCTGACCTCCTCTATCAGAATATTTACCAACTTGATATTATTGTTATCGAATAATATTATTGACTGCCTGAATAATCACCTGACATAATGGAGCAAAAGAAAACTAAATTTATTAAAGTATAAGCTGCATATAAAAATATCTGGAATCCTAAGGCGTTAAGTCAAAGTGAAAAAGGAAGACTAAAATGAAAGATTATCTAATAAGCATTTGGGGTAAAGAGCTACCAAACTTGACATTTTTTTTAACCATTTCGTATGTTTGCATTTTCTCTGAAAACTTAAAAACATGTCAGCTCTACTGCACCATCTGGTGGTCTGAAAGCATATTATTTGATGCTGCTGAGTGTTTCATGGATCTCAGAGGGCTCTCTTGTAAATATATCATAAACTTTCTTTTCAGAAATAAAGCCCAGTTTGAATAACGAATAAAACAACATCTCATAAAAATCTCCATGAAGCAACTGTGAGTGGTATTGAGTGACTCGTTTACTCCAGAGAAACTTGATAAAACTAGCATCAAATCAAACCACTGCAAAGTTCATGCCACTTTCTCACAGAATACTATCTATAAGTACCTTAAATAACAAAAGAGACTTCATAATTATCCCAGATATAAAGGTGTATATACAGAATTTCAGTAAAACAGCTCAAGTTCTTCATGAAGGCATTGGGCAGTGACTCAACTTATTCCTCTAAAACATGGAGAAAGAGAATGCTATAATGAATATGTTAATTAACACAACATATTGTTCCTCCTTGTAGAAAGTGAGGTCTTAAATACCACACAAATTAAGCTGGCAAAGAAGGGCAACATTAATGATTATTCCCACTCAGAAGTATATTTCTACAGCAAAATCCACTACCTTGCAGGCCAGAGTCAGAATATCTTCTACTCTGGTTTCCGGCTTGATCATCACAGTCACAGCTTGACGATCCTGAAAGTGAACATCAACTTGGCTCTCCCACGTGCCATCTCGGGGACCCCATCCACTGCTGACCCGTATAAGTGTAGCAGGTCATCCACCTGTTTTGGGGTGGATGACAAAAGAAAGGGTGGGCTTGACAAGCAAATGAGGGAAGCCACGGGAAAATGCCCCCTGAATTTAGAGTTAGCACTTATACACTCCTCACATCTAGGGCTTCTCATGACCCTCTGGGGCAGACAAGCTTGGAGTTTCCTCGTTTGTTGAACCCACATGCAACTGACGCCCCAGGAGGCTGACTGGAGTCGATCAACTCCTCCTCCGTGTTCTCATCACTTTGCCTCTTTGCCCAAGTTAGCACAATGCAATCAAAGAAGGGCTGCTCAGTATCCACTCTTACTGCTCTAGAATTGTCCAGACGTCCAGGAACTCCATGAAGTCTATGTCTAAGCCACGATCTCAGTGAGTTTCAGATACACTCTCGGCCATGGCCTCTGACGCCTGCCTGCATACTAACCATGAACTGCACTTAACTTAATCCAAGCATGTTTCTCTTCTACTTGTTTTTAAAAATTACCCCCTAATGCTGGACTAAGTGTTTTTCCATCTTCAGCTAGACACTTGTTCAGAAATCATCCCCAAACATACCATGTTTCAGAAGTTTCTCCCAAAGAAGCTTTGTTTCCTAAGCTTCACCCTCACAGTAATTCCATGACCTCATGCTAATACGTTCTTCTATGATTTATAAATAAAAATAGTTAACATTAAATATATGAGCAACTCAGAAATGTTCCCTTCTGGTAAGGCTCTCATATTAGTCTGGTGGTAAAGACAAGACTTAAGGATTTGAACTCAAAAGACTGAGGTTCAAGTCACACCACTTTAAGCAGTAGGGCAGGAGATTTCCTGTGTTCAACCTCACCTCCTATTTTGTAAACAGGGATGTTATTAATACAACACAATTGCTTAAGTTTACCAATGAGTAATACAAACTGTGAACAAAAGAGATCATATATGTGAAAACACCTCAGTTCAGTTCAGTTGCTCAGTCGTGTCCGACTCTTTGTGACCCCATGAATCGCAACACGTCAGGCCTCCCTGTCCATCACCAACTCCCGGAGTTCACTCAGATTCATGTTCATCAAGTCAGTGATGCCATCCAGCCATCTCATCCTCTGTTGTCTCCTTCTCCTCCTGCTCCCAATCCCTCCAAGCATCAAAGTATTTTCCAATGAGTCAACTCTTCTCATGAGGTGGCCAAAGTACTGGAGTTTCAGCCTCAGCATCAGTCCTTCCAATGAACACACAGGACTGATCTCCTTCAGAATGGACTGGATGGATCTTCTTGCAGTCCAAGGGACTCTCAAGAGTCTTCTCCAACACCACAGTTCAAAAGCACGCACCAGAAAATGTTACATACAGATTCATCATCAATATATCACGTATAACCCACCTATCATACATGAGAGTTGTCACTGACAGGTTTTTTACTTCGAATTTCACGCATTTAAAAAACACACACATATACACACAAGATTCCCCTACATGCTAAGTCGCTTTAGTCGTGTCTGACTCTTCACAGCCCCATAGACTACAGTCCACCTGGATCCTCTGTCCATGGGATTCTCCAGGTAAGAATACTAAAGTGAGTTGCCATGCCCTTCTCCAAGATTCCCCTATACCAACTAGAATATGTATAGTAATTTAAAAAAAAAAAAAGGTTTAGGCAAAGGGAAGAATCGATTTTCCTGTGTTGTCTTTTTAAATGTGGTACTCATCCTTGAAGTGACATTTCTGGCTCTGTCACTTCCTGTACCTTGTCCTGGAAAGATGGTCACAGCCCAGAATGCACATGAACCACACCTGCCAAGGAAAAGACAGCGAGCAAGAGAGAGAGAAGCAGATGACCGGAGCCAAGGACTCAGGCAAGGAGAACGGACCCCAATGTCCCCTGCAGGGTCCCATTTCACGTGGGTCCCATTTTCTTCTCAGGTTAAGCCTCAGGCACATCTGTCCACCTGAGCAGCAATTTCAGCCAGGGGCATCAGCAACAAGCAGGTGTGGGCTGAAAGGCACAAGCCCCGCCTCTCAAATAAGGCTCGCTCAGAATCAAACCAAAACCCCGGCAGAGGTCACTGTGGAGTAAGAAACCACAGAGCCAGGACGAGGGGACATCAGACCATCCTGACTGCTGCTGCAAAGCAATTCAGGGCTGTACTTTCAGAGTAGAGCTGGGAAAACCTGACGGAGGATGGACAAGCTCGGGGAGGGACACGGAGAACACAAATCCACAACTATCCTCCCCTCATCCCAGAGAGACGTCACGACTCCTTGCCAGTTAACCCACCACTCACAGCCCTCTGAGGCAGGTGCTGTCCTGACTAACAGTGAAAAGAGGAGGGCTCAGAAAATTCTAGAAACTTGCTCCAGCTCCCACAGCGAGCTGCGGCTGTCGTTCTGTGGGAATTTGCACCCTGGAACCCAGTGTGAGCCTGGGCTCCCACCACCACTCTATAGAAACATCAGCCTGGCAGTTAGTCACCTCTCGCAAAAGGGACACGGGCCAGCTGTCTGACTCCTTTCGGTTACTCCACGAGGCACGCCATGTTCTGACTCCCCACACGAGTACTCTCCTGCCTCCAGACCCCGGTCACCTCCACTTCTTTCTCCTGCTTTACCCTCCCCAGAGCTCCTGTACTGAATTCACATATACCTTTCAACCGTGTTTAAGAGCTACCCTCTTTCTTAGGCAGTCTCTCCTGCCCGCTCCTATCCCCAACCCCAACTCCACTCAGTTAGATGTGTCTACACTCTGATGTCCCTGCAGTGAAGGCCAGCCCGCTTGATAGTCACTGCAGGGCTGTTCTCAGGTCCCCCTGGTGCTGAGATGAATGAATGACAGCAGAGGCACTGTCTTTCTCATTCTCAGTCTCCTTCCGCCCTTCACACAATATATCCTTCAGCCTTCAGTGTATATCCTTCAGCCCTTCACAGTGTATATCCTTCAGCCTTCACAGTGTATATCCTTCAGCCCTCACAAGTGTACCCTTCCGCCCCTCACACAGTGTGTCCTTCCGCCCCTCACACAGTGTGTCCTTCCGCCCCTCACACAGTGTGTCCTTCCGCCCCTCACACAGTGTGTCCTTCCGCCCCTCACACAGTGTGTCCTTCCGCCCCTCACACAGTGTGTCCTTCCGCCCCTCACACAGTGTGTCCTTCCGCCCCTCACACAGTGTGTCCTTCCGCCCCTCACACAGTGTGTCCTTCCGCCCCTCACACAGTGTGTCCTTCCGCCCCTCACACAGTGTGTCCTTCCGCCCCTCACACAGTGTGTCCTTCCGCCCCTCACACAGTGTGTCCTTCCGCCCCTCACACAGTGTGTCCTTCCGCCCCTCACACAGTGTGTCCTTCCGCCCCTCACACAGTGTGTCCTTCCGCCCCTCACACAGTGTGTCCTTCCGCCCCTCACACAGTGTGTCCTTCCGCCCCTCACACAGTGTGTCCTTCCGCCCCTCACACAGTGTGTCCTTCCGCCCCTCACACAGTGTGTCCTTCCGCCCCTCACACAGTGTGTCCTTCCGCCCCTCACACAGTGTGTCCTTCCGCCCCTCACACAGTGTGTCCTTCCGCCCCTCACACAGTGTGTCCTTCCGCCCCTCACACAGTGTGTCCTTCCGCCCCTCACACAGTGTGTCCTTCCGCCCCTCACACAGTGTGTCCTTCCGCCCCTCACACAGTGTGTCCTTCCGCCCCTCACACAGTGTGTCCTTCCGCCCCTCACACAGTGTGTCCTTCCGCCCCTCACACAGTGTGTCCTTCCGCCCCTCACACAGTGTGTCCTTCCGCCCCTCACACAGTGTGTCCTTCCGCCCCTCACACAGTGTGTCCTTCCGCCCCTCACACAGTGTGTCCTTCCGCCCCTCACACAGTGTGTCCTTCCGCCCCTCACACAGTGTGTCCTTCCGCCCCTCACACAGTGTGTCCTTCCGCCCCTCACACAGTGTGTCCTTCCGCCCCTCACACAGTGTGTCCTTCCGCCCCTCACACAGTGTGTCCTTCCGCCCCTCACACAGTGTGTCCTTCCGCCCCTCACACAGTGTGTCCTTCCGCCCCTCACACAGTGTGTCCTCCCGCCCCTCACACAGTGTGTCCTTCCGCCCCTCACACAGTGTGTCCAACACCCAGAACTCACCTAATCCATGGGTGTTGAACTGGATGCAATGAGAAATTCAGTCACGTATGGGCTTGTAGGCTAAGAGCTGCCCATTTTCATTATCTTATGCAGAATCTATTTCCACAGTGTTAAATTCTTAATCCCCCCCTAAAGTTTCAAGAAGAAAAACTAAAAGAGGATTACGGTAGAGAAGTTCTAGGCTAGAGATAACTATGCAGGCAAATGAGAAGGTGCGATGAAGCACAAAAGAAACATTCATACTGTATTCAATTAAACAAGGTTTTGTGCCTAGCTGTACTCTGGGGAAACATTTCCCGAGTCTACACTGCTGACCTAAGGTCAACTGAATGATGGAGAAGAGATCTATCAACACCAAGGCTAGGGAAGGTTCAGATTCTCTCAAGAGAACCTAGAGTGAAAATTTACGTGTAATTTTTTTTCCTATGCGTAACACACACAGCCTAGAAGTTTAAGCAATTTAAAAAAGGTGAAATATGGCTATTCAAAAGGAGTATCAAGGGTGTAGAAGTGATTCATTAATTAGAACTAGAGAAAGAAAAGACTAACTGCTGCTTATACATCTCCTAGGCTGCTGGAAGATTTGCCCACTTGGGGGGGGGGGGGAGTGGATCGATCCTTTTAAGAGTCAGTGTTATCCACACTGAAATCACATGCTTCATTTTCAGTGAGTCAGACAAGATATTCTCTCACCTTCTTTTTCATAAAAGGAATAGAGAATCATGAAAATAAACCCAGCAAGTTGATGTGTCTGGAAAACCCTTTTCTCTGCCTATCCTTAAAGATGCTACGTTAATCTTTTAAACCTCCACCCAGAAGCCCTTGGCTGGCTACCCCTGCCAAGGCAATCACATACCCCTTCACCCACTCCACGGCCCCCTCCCCACAAAATGAGTTTTCAGTCACCGGTTCAAGGTTTCCAGTTCTTGGAGGAGACAAACAAGCCAGCAAAACTACAAGAAACAGACAATCTGGGTCAAATCCCAGCCTTGTCAGGGCTGGTTAGCTCATGTCTCTGGGCTTCAACTTTTTCACCTTTACAAGGGGCTGAAGCACACCAGTCCCAGAGAGAAACCAGGAGACTGGCATGAGAAAGGGCATTTGAAGGGACTACATAAACTATAAAGGGCTATCAGCAATGTAAAAGATCACTTTTGAAGTTTGGTGTGGGTTATGGAATTACACCATACGGACGGGGGAGCCTGGTGGGCTGCCGTCTATGCAGTTGCACAGAGTTGGACACGACTGAAGTGACTTAGCAGTAGCAGCAGCAGGCTTGACCAGTAAATCAAGTCAAGTCAAATCACCATGGATGGTGACTGCAGCCCTAAAATCAGAAGACTGCTTCTAGACATGAAAGCTATGATAAACCTCAACAGTGTGCTGAAAAGCAGAGACATTATTCTGCTGACAAAGGTCAAGGCTATGGACTTTCCAGTGGTCATGTATGGTTGTGAGAGTTGGATGGTAAAGAAGACAGAGCACCAAAGAATTGATGCCTTCAAACTGTGGTGCTAGAGAATATTCCTGAAAGTCCCTTGGACAGCAAGGAGATCAAACCAGTCAATCTTAAGGGAAATCAACTCTGAACACTCATTGGAAGGACTGATGCTGAAGCTGAAACTCCAATACTTTGGCCACCTGATGAGAAGAGTTGACTCACTGGAGAAGTCCCTGATGCTGGGAAATATTGAAGGCAGGAGGAGAAGGGGGTGATAGAGGATGAGATGGCTGGATGGCATCACTGACGCGACGGACATGAACTTGGGCGAACTTTGGGAGATGGTGAGCGACAGAGGCCTGGCAGGCTAGGCTGCAGTCCATGGGGTCACAAAGAGTCAGATATGACTGAACAAAGGCTTGATCACCGTAATTCAACTGTGGCCACTGTAAAAAAAACCGCATGAGAATCAGCCCTTGCTCTAAAACCCAAGGGAACCACGGTGACTACTGGTGCCCAGACCCCCATGTGGCCTGGTGCTGAGTGGCCCTCCACCAAACGGTAACATCACTGAACTGCGGCCACAGCCACTTCCGTTAAGGTGTGCAAATCACCTCCAACCTCCAGGTAGGGCAGCTTCTACAGAAGCGTTTCTTATTAGCATCACATTCATGGCCTTGAAAGCACATGTCAAATTACTTCTGCTCAGTGTGCCTCAAGGAGAGAAAATTGAAACTCCGTGGGCTCTCACAGCAGATGCTTTTGGATCAAATGGCTCGTAATTACTACTTGGATCTCTAGAGGGAAGTGAGTGGCACAATCACAATCTGGCCGTCACAAAACGGGCCCACACCACAGTTGCTGATAAAAGGAAAGTCTATTAGCAAGTGAGATGAGGGAAGAACACAAAAGGCGTTCCATGCTCTTGGCTGTCTTAACAGCAGCAAAATGTCACAGAGGAGGAGGTGTTCATTTCCTTCTTGGGTGGATGCCCAAACATCAGTTGATATGAAAGGGAAACAAAGACCTATCTATGTACCATCCGTCTGCGCACGTACAACTGTGGTGTAGGGTTCCAGACTAAATGTTCTATTTAAATAGACCAGAGTGATGGTCAAGAGTAAGCGGTTTCATTCATAGTTTCCATTTTTAAAAAAAATTAGCATTTTTCCCCCCAGTTTGGAGCTAAGGACTAGTGTGACAATACTTCATTCACTCGCTGCCACAGAAAGTTGGGACACCCCAAGCCAATTTTCCAGGAGCGAGAGCCAGGCCCAGGGCGCCAGGGTATCTGCAGTGATGCTTCTGGGGTAGCTCCCTTCCAGAGCCTCAGCGGGGGATTTGTTGTCACTATCTCCATAACAAACACATCCCTTCAGACTCTGACTGAGACGTATTATTACTCACCAAGAAATACCCTAAGAAAAGCTTTCACTTTTTTGGCGGGCCAAAGTGTCCTTTAAAAAAAACCCGCTCAAATAAGACTGGCTGGATTCCAATATTAACAGATTTCAAATTAGGGTGACTCACTGTTGGACTGTTATACGACGCACTGATTAGAATGGAATATTTTTAAATACCCGTGACCCCTCCTCCTTCCCAGCACTCAGGAATGACTGCCTTTCTGTGTTACACTGATGGACACAACACACTATTTACAAATAGATGGTTTGTGCAAATTATAAATATTCTCCAAGAATGATTAGCAGGAAAAAAAACGAGTGGAATGAAATATTAATTATTCAACCAGCTATAGGCAGAATCTTAAGTCCCAGAGATATTTAAAAAAATCAGATACCCTTCATTCTGTCTGCTACTCAATTTAAATCTAGTTATCTGAGTACTACAGGACAGAAATGATTGACATGCCATTAAAATAGCCCTTATGTCAAAGGAATTTCTTCACTGTTGCTATCCAGAAGCAATGTTTAGTTAAAACATACAGGGATAAATGTTTAAATGTATATGCTTTAAAAAAATAATAGCAAATACAATAATAGTTTCCTCTCACTGGTTATAGCACCAGTGGGGCTTGTTAATTAAATCACAAGAAGATGATTTGGTCATTTGAACCCAATTTAAATAAGCAATAAGCTTAATTCTGATCATTAATGACTAGCAAAATTTATTTTCAGTGTTCAATGTAAGTTCTGTTAATAGAAAGTGTTTTGATGATATAATTTCTAAACTCTCAAAGTAGGAAATTTAAATTATCACAATGCTGGAAGAGATATGACCTTAAAACCATGTGGCTTTTATTGCAGATCAAACAATTCTTCTCAATCATTAAAGGCTACATCTAATACAGATATGTAATAAGCAAATTTATTAAGCAATACTATATCTTTAGCAGTGAGTCATGGGTTAGGAATATACACATAATCAAAAGTGAAAGTGAAAGCAGCTCAGTTGTGTCCGACTCTTTGCAATTCTCCAGGCCAGAATACTGGAGTGGGTAGCCTTTCCCTTCTCCAGGGGATCTCCCCAACTCAGGTTTTGAATCCAGGTCTCCTGCATTGCAGGTGGATTCTTTACCAGCTGAGCCACCAGGGAAGCCCAACACATAATCAAGGGTCCTAGTTATAAACTTGCCTGGGAGATATGACATGCATACTTGGTGGGATCACTAACATAAAAGATAATAAGAGGCAAACAAATAATAATGATATAATTTGCTGCTGTTGCTGTTTAGTCGCTAAGTTGGGTGCAACTTCTTTCAAACAATTTTTTTAATCAAGTAAAATCTTTCGTAGATGGTGTAATTTGATCTGGATTTTGAAAAAAAAGCTCTGAGTATATACAGAAATAATAGGGCAGAGACTGGAAATCATTTACTATGAAAAGTCTACTATTTTGATGGTATGATCTATAAAGAGGAAGGTTTGGATGTGGCTTTGTCAGAGTCCCACTCAGTCAGATCAGGTGGCGCTAGTGGAAAAGAACCCATCTGCCAATGCAGGAGACAGAAGAGATTGCAGGTTCGATCCCTGGGTCAGGACGATTCCCCGGAAGAGGGCATGGCAACCCACTCTGGGATTCTTGCCTGGAGAATCCCATGGACAGAGAAGCCTGGCGGGCTACAGTCCATAGGGTCACAAAAAGTCAGACATGACTGACATGACTTAGCACACGCACGGCAAAAGGAGACCATCCAGGCGCAGTGCCCGTGACCTGGCCTCCTGGAATAGCCACCCTTGCTCACTTGACCTGCCCTCTGGCAGCCCCTGTGCTGTGCGTTTGGGAGGTGAGGGCAGGGTTTTGAGCAGAGGGTCTCTACCCCATCTCAGGACACCTTGGGCAGGGCTTAACTATGAGGGGTGGTTCAACAATAACCAAGGAACTGAGCCCCTGCTCACTACCCACAGTTGGGTCTACTTCCCATGGAGGCAGAAGAGGTGGCTGTCTATGGCGTATATTTTATTTTATTTTACTTTACAATACTGTACTGGTTTTGCCATACATTGACATGAATCCACCACAGGTGTACATGAGTTCCCAATCCTGAACCCCCCCTCCCACCTCTCTCCCCATATCATCTCTCTGGGTCATCCCAGTGCATCCTTTTTAAAATCATCAGAAATTTCCTCCTTTACCTCCCTCCAGACCCAAAGCAGGGTCTAAACATTCTGCCGTTCCTCAGATCTTTCAAACTATCTCCAATTCACTGAATTACCTCAATTAATTTGTTATGTAATATTGCCTACTTTTGTAAGAGCACATTAAATTGTGTCCACGCCCTTAAAATCAGGTTTGAGCCTCAACAAATAGTTCAGAGGGTTATCGGACATAAAACCCCAAGATACAATGATTTAGTGAGGAAGAAGATAACCAAACAATAACACAAAAGACAGCTTTAATTGGAAGGTATGGATTTGGAAAAGACACAACGAAGAAGTATGAGCTCACCCAGACCACCTTCACCCACCCCAGAATCACATCCAGCAATGGTTCTGAGGCTTTGCTTAGTCAGAAACTGTCCTGGGGACTAGATGGAGCCTCTGTGCTCAGCTCCACTGAAGGCACCAAGGGCTGCTGATTCACAGCATGAGGCACTGGATGCAAAGACCCCTGACACTCTGAGAGGAAAACGCAAGTTTGGATCCACTAAACTCTCCAGTGACAGTAAGTCATTTATTTATCCCTACCCAAGAAATAGGGATAAATAAATGAAAGTCGCTATTTTTATTTCAGTCTAGCTATATACTTCAGTCTAGCTATATTCATCAGAAAGACTGATGCTGAAGTTGAAATACCAATACTCTGGCCACCTGATGCAAAGAACTGACTAATTGGAAAAGACCCTGATGCTGGGAAAGACTGAAGGCGGGAGGAAAAGAGGATGACAGAGGATGAGATGGTTGGATGGCATCACTGACTCAATGGACATGAGTTTGAGTAAGCTCCGGGAAATGGTGATGGACAGGGAAGCCTGGCGTGTTGCAGTCCATGGGGTTGAAAGAGTTGACACGACTGAGTGACAGATCTGACTGATATCACTTTGAAGATGGAGTTATCATGAGTTTAAGATACCTCAAAGATAATTGGCATTCTGAAAATACCTTTTACCTACTCGACACCATCTGAGTTCCAAATTTATTTTCAACAGGTTCAGGTAAAGATTATTTTCAGCAGGTTCTGATAAAGACTAAGCATGCCCCACTTAACTTGGCATTTCTGTCATCCAAGGAAAATAAGATGGCTGCCATCTACAACCACACTTACCTCACTGGAGTTATTGGAGCTTTGAGGTAGCTGAGTTCCAGAAAATCCATGGCTGCCACTGGAATCAAATATCTGATAGTCAGCAGGAGAAAAAAAGACTAATGAAGTGTCTCTGCAATATTCGTTTGGCAGTTACTTTCTCAGTATTTAAAAATTTAAGTTCTATAACATTTGACAAGATCTTCCTAGCACAATGTGTACTATTTACGACTCTACTACATCTAAAGTTTTAACGTGAAGTTGCTTTTTCTTCCTTCCCATATGGCTACATATATTACTTTTCTATGATATACATTGTTCAGGTCATCCTAGATATTCCTGATGTGGCTTTTAGCAAGAAGTACACATTTCTGAAGATGCAGAAATCAGAGTTGGCAAAGCCACCAAAATCAATTTTATAACTATTTTTTAAATGTGCATAGAAAAAAATTAGGAAGATATAAAGCTAAATATTAAAAGTGATTATGTCTGGGAAGAGGAACTGGGAATAATTTCTTTTCACAATTTTTATCTTCTAGATTTTATAGTAGAATACTAAACATTAAAGAATAGGCAATTTAAATATTTATAAACCTAGTACTAGTAGAATGTGGAGCTACTCCACGTTCAAGGTCAGGAGGGGCTGCCTTGAGGAGATACCCCTCATCCAAGGTAAGGAGCAGCAGCTGCACCTTGCTGGAGAAGCCGTGAAGCGATACACCACGTCTCACTCAATGAAACTAAGCCATGCCCTGTGGGGCCACCGAAGACGGGCGGGTCATGGTGGAGAAGTA